>VMKM01001490.1:0-136613 GCA_008360985.2 Macquaria ambigua | reverse complement strand
AGGAGGAGAGGAGGAGATGGCACTGTGATGAGGAGAGGAGACAAGGTTTAAAAGAGGAGAGATATATATATAAATATGACCCAGAGGGAGGAGAGGGAGACAAGGGAAGAGGAGAGGAGAGGAGAGAGACCAAAGAAAGAGGAGGAGAGGAGGGAGAATCAGAGGAGAGAGGGAAGAGGAGAGAGAAGAGGGAGAGAGGAGGAAGAGGAGAGGAGAGAGGGAGAGGAGAGGAGGAGAACAGGAGGGAGAGGAGAGGGAGAGAGGGAGAGGAAGAGGAGAGGAGGGAGAGGAGAGGAGAGAGGAGAGGAGAGGAGAGCAGGAGGACCCTAGAGGAGAGAGAGGAGAGGAGAGAGGAGAGGAGAGGAGAGGAGAGGAGGAGACCAGAGGAGAGGAGAGGAGAGGAGAGAAGAGGAGAGGAGACCAGAGAAGAGGAGGAGACCAGAGGAGAGGAGAGAAGAGGAGAGGAGAGGAGACCAGAGAAGAGGAGGAGACCAGAGGAGAGGAGAGAAGAGGAGAGGAGACCAGAGAAGAGGAGGAGACCAGAGGAGAGGAGAGAAGAGGAGAGGAGAGGAGAGAAGAGGAGGAGAACAGAGGAGAGGAGAGAAGAGGAGAGGAGACCAGAGAAGAGGAGGAGACCAGAGGAGAGAAGAGAAGAGGAGAGGAGACCAGAGAAGAGGAGGAGACCAGAGGAGAGGAGAGAAGAGGAGAGGAGATTCCTTAAAGTGTTTCTTCCAAACCTCAGTGACACTTTTTTAAAGAAAATGTACCTTCAGTCGTCACATTAGACGGTAGACAGTCTAACAGTAGAGAACCAGTAGAGAACCAGTAGAGAACCACTCTAACGTTTGCTTCTGTTGCAGTGAAAACGTTCTGCTCAGCTGTAACGCACACATGAAGTGGAGGAGCACAAACAGGACGAAACCTGTTTTTCATTTTGAAAACAATAGATTTTATAAGCAGCTGTGCTGTCTGAGTGTTTTAACATCCCCAATAATCCTCACCACTTTCTTCAAAGTTAGATAAAATGCAGAATATGTAAAGGAAGCATGTTCACAAAGTTTTATATTTTGAGTTTAATTGATTTCTTTGGGTTTTAACGAGCTGTTCTCGTTCTATTCCCAAGTTTCTCTTTCAGCTTGAGGGCCCGACCCATTTTATTATTTTATTACATGAGAGAATTTCAACATCTATCAAATGCAGCATGAAAACTGTAACCTGCTGATTAACTAACCCTGAAGCCCGAGTGACTTCCAATAAATAAAAATGATCAACTGATCAGAAACCTGGAAAGAAGTGATCATAACAGTGATCATGTGTAGTAGACGTGGCGTACCGTCCATCATCTGCTGGCCGTGGTTCAGGTGATATGCAGGCGGTCTCTCGATGCTCTCCTCCAGGGGAAAAGAGACCTCATAGGCATCCAGATAGAATCCTCCTCCTGCGGCTCCTCCTCCTCCTCCTCCTCCTCCTCCTCCTCCTCCTCCTTCTCCTCCTCCTCCCCCTGCTGCTGCTGCTGCTGCTGCTGCTGATGATGATGATGATGACTGGGGCATGTAGTGCTCTGACAATCACACACACAAGACAACAGAAGATGAGGTGAAGAGTCTGCAAAGCAAGTTAAGATTATTTTAAGTCTATAAAACCGGGTTTTATGGCATGAAACAAAAACCACCACCTCAATCATCATAAGATGAGATGTGACAGGATCAGTGTGGCTTACCACCTCTGCAAAACCTTCCCCGGGGGGAAACACAGCTACCAAATGTCCAGAATTAGCAAAGAAAATGGCCATCACAATTCTCCAGAGCCCAACGTGACGTCTTCAAACGTCTTGTTTTGTCCCACTAACCCAAAGATATTCAGTTTGCAATGATTTAAAACACAATAAAGTAGAAAACACCCACATTTAAGGAGAATATTTAGCATTTTTTTGCTTGATAAATCAATGACTTAAATGATGAATCAATATCAAAAAGTGTTAATAGTGCTAATAGAAGTTAATAAGTAAAGTTAAGTTAAGTTATAACTTATGGTACTTTACATAAAACAGACAATAAAAAACACTAAATACATGGAAATGAATGAACAAAACAGAACATCAGTAAAATAGTCATAACATAGAAAACAAGCTGCACAGTGTATAAAACTAAATGAGATATTAGGGCATAAAAACGAAGCCTAAAATCGATTGGCCGATCAATAATAATGACTTTTAAGAGGCAGTTTGAAAGTGATTTGGTGAGCCTGACCTCCACGACCTGTTTATCTCTTCATCAGTCCAGGAACTCTTTAAAGACAGAAGTCTATAAACAAACACCGCATTTGCTAATTATTGCGTTAAAAAGTTCTTTAAACGCACTGCGTGTGTTGCACAAGGTGGATACGCCATTTAAAAGCTGCTGTTACCTGGCGGGCTTGTATCGTCTCTGCTGGTTGGAGGATTCATGACTGAAAACAGGTAATCGATACTGATGAGTAATAACTCAACAGTTGAGAGAAACCTGTTATTTGCCTTCAGTACTTCTGTGTGCAGTTATACTTCTGTAATACGGCCTGAAACGACCCACACCTGCTGCTCTATAGACCGCATTTTCAGCTGCAATTACCTGATTATAAGTGGCCTCAACAGGTGCACCGCGCTCAGGTTTGGGTTGGTTCGCGCATGCGCACAACAACGGCGTTCCTTCACCTTAGAAAAAAACCGTTTATGTTCATGTCCAAACGCTTTAACACCTTCAACACCAGCTTTCCGCCTCCACTCGTGTCTGCTGAGCTCAGACAGACCTCAGTATGTCTCTGGTTGTCTCTCATGAGAAGGTTGGAGGGATGAAAAGTATTGGAACGGGTCCAAAGTCCGACCGGAAGTGTGTCACCTGAGGGCGGTGCGCAGGTGGGTGGGGAACACCGAAGAAGGTAAACGCGGAAGTGAAGAAAGAAGAAGTCCACGGGAGAAAGTTAAGAAGAAGGATAGATCAAGATTTTATGCTGCTGGACGAACAACAATAACACGTGAGTCAAAGTCAAACTACTGACTGAGTGACATTAAACACTTTGTTTGAATTTATTACAGAATTAGGTCGAAGTCTCACCTGTCTCACCTGCAGTGTATCATAGCAGCTATAGGCTATCAATATGGTGGCTAATATTAATTAAGACAGTGGTGGAGGAAGTTCTCAGATCCTTTACATAAGTAAAAGTACTAACATCACACTAGAAATACTCACAAGTACAAGTAAAAGTCCTGCGCTGACAATGTTACAAAAATAAAAGTATGAAAGCATCGTCAGGAAAATGTACTTAAAGTATTAAAAGTAGAAAAATGTCCCCTTTGAGTGTTTATATATCTATTATATATTATATTATTATTACTCATGCATTAATGTAAAAGCAGAATTTTACTTTTACTGAGGTGGAGCTCATTTTGAATAATTTTATATCGGGCTGCAAAAGATAAAAGATTATTTTCATCATGGATTAATCTGCTGATTATTTTCTGGATTAATCCTCACATCTGAGAAGCTGCAACCATGAAATGTTGAGTGCATCTCTTAAGGCAAACCATCAAATATGAACTCAGTGTATCTGTAACTGGTACCAGCTAAAAATTCATAATGGAGTTTCCCTCACGCATGTTTGAACTAGTATTTTATGCTGAAATGTGACAATTTTCATCCAGAAATACCTAAAAATTGTGTGTTTCTCTCTGAATGTTATTCCTCATCAGGGTGATGACATGATGGACACTAAAACACGTATTAGCAGCTCTTTAAGTCTGGATAAAGCAGGTTTCATTGCAGATTTTATAGACTGAGCTGATCAAATACTCTCAACATCATACTGACAACATGAAATTGGCATATTTGTATGTTTTTAAAAAGTTAATATCGGCCTAATAAAGCAGCAAAAAGCTACAGTTTTCATGTGTTTTTGTGTTCAGGTAATAAGTCTTTCTTCCCTCCTTCGCAGTTTCATCATGGCCCTGTGCGACGGCCTCTCCCACTGTAAACTGGCTCTGGCCTTTGCTGTGTTGATGGATTTATTGGGAGGAGCCGCCCTGCTGGTGGGAGTCTTCGCCCCCCTAGAGATCAAAGGACAGGACTTTGGAGACTTGCTGGTCTATACTGGTATGAAACAACCGTCCCAGTCTCAGCTTGTAATCAGGGGTAGCAGCGGGATGATGTGAAATGCATAAAGTAGAAAAGAAGACCACGTTCAGTGTTTGGAGGGCGAGGATTTATGTTCCTTATTGGTGCATAAAGCTGTGTGATAATTTGCCAGTGTTTCAATTTAAAATCTTAAAAAGCAAAATGTAAAAAATGTGGAAAAAAAATACAGAAAACACAAAAAACCAACATTATGCAGCTGTATCAAGGTACTAAAACAAGAATATATATATAATATACAGTATATCACTCACATTGACGAAGACGCTGCACAACTTCTTTATCAAGCAGCGTCTTGTTGTGTGTTTAAACACATTAAATCCACCAAACATAAAAAAAGGTAAAAAGTTATGTGCTACATTTGTGTTTACAGGATTTACAGGATGTAAACATTTGAAAACATGCAAAATAAAATCAATGAGGAGATAAAAATAAGAAACACAAGAAAGAGAAAACGTCAGAAATAGGATTTTAAAAAAATCACTGAAATAGTAGAAGAAGTAAAATAACATTAAATACATGTTTGTTACAGTTATAGTCTTCTGTTTTTGGATCATTAGCTTCCCTGGTTTTAGTTTTAGTTTTTCAGTTTATTTCATTTTATATAGACAGACGTATACAGTATGTACACACATACAAACATAGAGACAAATATTTGCATAACAGATGTTGTGGAAATTAAACCCTGAAAAATTAAAATAGAAACACAATGTAAAACTCAAGGAAAATGAAGCTGAAATGGTTGTAATGAAGCTGCTTCATGAGACAGACTAAGTAGTGGATTTTAACTGAATTTATGTGAAGATGTAACATTTTAATATTTCTGTGTGTGCTTGTCATGTTCTCCACCTGTCTGTGTCTTCATTTATAAAACCTCTGTGCAGGCGCTCTGTTCGTGCTGATGTCTCTGGGCGGGTGGGTGCTGTGGTACAGCGGGAACATCGACGGCCTGACGTCCAAGAAGGAGCTGGGGCACATCGGCAGCGCCGTCGACCGGCTGGCCCGTAACCTGAGCCGCAAGATCCGCAGCTACAAGAGCCAACGCTGAGCGGCGAGGAGGACGTTTCATTTTAAAAGTCTGGTGTTTGTCAGTATTAGTGCGAGAAACAGACTCTTAATGTCTTAGTTCCCTGTACTGCTGAAATAAGTGCTGTTCTGTTACACAGTCGTGCTACTGATGTTTTATTATGATTAGTGTTTTTTATCTTTTACAGTGTAAAGATGTGGCTCGTTCAGTAAAGCAGTGGTCTCATGTTGGATTTCAATACAATAAAAGCTTTTTCATTAAAATAACAATTAAAATCGTTTTATTACTTTTTCAACAATAGCAGATTAATTCTGTGCAATGTCCTTTAAAAAATAGACTTTCATACATTTTAATTAAAAACAGATTGAGTTAAATCGTGTGAGAATTTAAATATTGATAATATTGATACATATCGAGAGAGATACAGTATGTGTCATAACAATACTGTGGATTGTAGATTAAATAGTATATTACTGTACATTTAATGTATATATTATCTTATTATAGCATATTTGTTATTTTATATTCCTATATTACTGAATGCTGTTATCATATAGTATTATATGTTTCTTATATCATTATTTTACATTTATTCTATTTTATATGTATATATTTTATGTTTATATTAAACATCTGCATGAATACATATTATGCATATTATATTCTGTACTTCACTCAGGA
The DNA here is from genome assembly GCA_008360985.2 of Macquaria ambigua. Taxonomy (NCBI): domain Eukaryota; kingdom Metazoa; phylum Chordata; class Actinopteri; order Centrarchiformes; family Percichthyidae; genus Macquaria; species Macquaria ambigua. The sequence continues at coordinate 130,742 of VMKM01001490.1, read as the reverse complement.
ACATCAGGAGTCTGTACTATTGCTCAAAATCTGTTTTTGCACTAATGGCAAGGTGAAAAAAATGCATTAGAGCAACATTTAAAACACAAAAAATACAATAAAATCAATTAAAATAGAAAAACATGAGGTAAAAAATAAGATTACAAATAAAAATAGACTGTAAATACAGTTACAGAGTGTTTACAGGGCAGTAAGTTGCAACAAGTTCAGTAATAGAGAGTAGAGCAGTAGAGAAATTAATCAAAGTAAATAAAGTGCATTTATTTACACTGTGCTGTGCTATTGTCCTGTATAGCTTCATATAATTTCAATTTATTAAGTAGTTCTACTTATTTTTCCCCCCTTTACTCTCCTCTGCATTTAAAATTTGTGTCTTTATCTGGTTTGTTTCTTCAATAAATAGTTATTTTTCTTATCTTATATTCAGAGTTGAAGGAGTAATTAGTATAATAAAAGACATCGAGAAGAAAGACACTGAGAACAATAACAATCATATCAATATCATGTGCAATATTACTTTTTCTATTTCACTTTTATTGTTATTCTATTAGGCACTGGTGTTAGCATTTTACTCCTTATACACTTTAATGTACTGCTCTATTGTTTTTATTCTTCTGTTGTTGTAATGTTTGAGAAATCTCTGGCACAAGAATTTCCTTTGAGATTAATCAAGAAAGTTATATTTTATCTTATCTTATCTGTACTGACCTCTGCTGGCGACCGGCGGGAATTACAACAACATCAGTGGCACATGAATCCATCTGAGGCCTGCACAAGAAAGATCAGAGCAGATGTTATATCGTTAAAGTCAGGAGGAACAGCTTATATATCGTCTTGCTATGTAGTGAGTAAATATGATGCCACACAAACTGCTCAGTAGGATCTGTAGTCCATCAGAGGACAGGAGGCACAGTATGATGAGGTGGGAGGGTTTAAACATAACCTGGATAACCTGGGAAGTGACTTTTGGCAGGTGAAAATCTTTTTTCGATTCATTAATGAACTCCACCTGAACTCACGATTACGGCAACATCCATAAAGAGAAGCGGGTCAAAAGAGAGGAAGTGACCTGGCTGCAGATTTTCCCTCCACCGAGACAGAAGTTTCCTCCGCTAATCTGATTCACCTGTCACCATGTTGCTGAAAACACCGTCCACGTCCGGGGTCGCAAGAGTAATGGATTACTCCCTGTGGGGTTATAGATCTGCAGTAACTGTAACACATCAGTTAATCCCAAAAACAAGTCATTAGATCCATTACAGTGTAAAACAAACTAGATCAGACAGAAGAAGAGTGATAAAACATTAAATAGTTTGGCTGTAGTTGCTCTAGTTTCCTGTAAGGAGATGCCACATTTAGATATTGATTCATTTTAAAAACAAAGTAACTGTACAATTGTTATTGCTTTTAGATGATAATGAAAACGTTTAAACTTATTGTATTAAGTAAAACTTAATATGATTTGTTGTGAGTGTTCATGTGAAACAGAAACTGTATCACAAATATTAGCAGTTAGTAAATATCTTAAACTTATTATATTTAAAAAGTAACATTGACAGACTAAATATGATATTTGGTGTAACATTTATCGCCTGTAATCACCAAACAAATACAGATCTTGAGCAGGATGGGTTCATATTTTAATTTTTGGGGACTTTTTAAAATCTAAATTACCAATAAAATTGGTAGCTGCACACAAATAAATGCAACTGTTATGTGAGCTTTCAGTCAGAGATCTTCTCTGATGCCTGACAGATAAATTAAAACTGATATTAGATTAAACTTTGCACCAATTTGAGTGTTTACTTCTGTTCATTAACCTCTAGCACCTGCTGGGTTCACTTAAAGCCGCCAGATCTCTATTGGAGACTCAGTTTGACTTGTTTTCCTGAGTCTGACAGCTCACCTCACTTCACCTGAGTTACCTTGATGTGTTAAATCTCCCACCATGTGGTAAACCAAGTGGATTAAATCTGGCCTTTTATTTGACTCGGGTTTGGTCTAAACTCTGGTCTGTCTTTCAGGTTATTCACAAGTCATGAAGGTAACGTCAGTGATCCTCGACAGCTCTTGGTGACTTCACCTCGAATGAACTTATCGTGAGCGGGGTATTCCCCTGCAGACAGTCTTTGCATAACTAGTAATGGGATTATCTGGACACACAGTTTACACTGGCCTTGTTTTGAATACGGGCAGGTGAAATCAGACCGTTGACCACAGAGAGTAACTAAGTACATTTACTCACGTACTGTACTTAGGTACAAATTCAAGGTACTTGTACTTGAGTATTTCCATTTCATGCAACTTTATACTTCTACTCCACTACATCTCCGAGGGAAATATTGTGTTTCTGTCTGACAGCTTTAGTTAGTTACTTCAGGGTGGAGGTCAGGAGGTCAGGGTGGATGGTTTGGGGTACAAAGACAGTCACTAAAACTGATCACAGTCTCACTCTAATCCTAACCGACTAGTTTTAGTTGCCTAAACTAGAGGGTGGATACCTGACCCGAGACCTGACGGCTTCGGACAAAAATTTAGAAATGATGTTCGGGTTCGGTCACGTCATACTTGACATGGTGCTTCCTGTTCAGTGCTGGGGTTTGTTATTTACGTGACAACACATGAACGCAACACACAGGCGTTAAATATTCATGTTGCCTGGCTAAAGATGGAGGATGTCAAACAAAATTTGTCATCAGGGAAGTTTAAAAAGCTACCGAAAACCATGCAGGGAATCGACGGTATGGAGACATTATGATTTGCCTGTCGGGTTCGGGTCTGGTTTGGTTACTCCTCTCTTGGACTCGGGTCGGGTTCGGACAGAAATATGCGTCCCGACCTGCAGTCTAGCCTGAACCATAGAGGTTGGAAAGCACTCATATGAGTCCTGTTAATAACCCTCATCAACAGGCAGCTGTGTCTGAAAACTGTAAACTATACCTCCCAAACACCAGGCGGCAGAGAGACAAAGTTAGCAACCAGCTGGTGAACATATTAGAGCATTTAACAGCTAAAGAGCTGGATCTCAAGAGTTGTTGGAGACCAAAACAGCTAAAAGCAGAGTGAATATTGGACTCACATTCATTGGGTGACCAGAAACACAACTTCATATGAACAATAAAGCTGCTGCTGGATGTGTAAATAAGCAACTGTTTGCCAAATCAACTTAAAAAATCCACGTTTAATGAAATGGCATTTGGGAATGTTCTACTGCCCCATGTTTGAGATGGAGGTGTCACTTTGTCTACATTTTATTTGCTTCAAACTATAACTTTTTCTGTTTGAAGGAGTACAAAGTAAAGTATTGTATTTGTTGCGTGCATTTACTCAGAAATGGTGGTCATGTGGCTCCAAAAGGTTTTTTGTTTCGAACATGCAGGAATCCTCCGGTTAACTCTCTTTTTGTTCATTTTCTTCAGTCTTCTGGCTGATTGTTGATCTCACCTCCTTCTGCTCCCTCGACTAGCATCTGCACTGGAAGCCATGATGCCCATTAGTCTGTCTAGATTAAACCATCCTTTTCTGGGAATAGATTCCTCAAGGCCGGGCCAAAGAGCTTTGATAATACTTAATCAGCCGCGCTCTGGTAACCACTGATTTTCCATTCCTTGTATCGACTCTCTGTCTGCTTTGCGTTGCTGCCAAATCCTCCTTACACTGCCTAACATCACCACCTTCACTGCTTCTCTCTCTCTATCTCCTTCTGTTCCTCCATTTTAATCCCCCCCCCTCTTCAATCAAAGGATTCCCTTTCTTAGAACTTAGTCTAAACCAGGTTGAGGGTTACAGGTGAGATTGCGACAGGAAAGGTTTGTCTCGGGAGCCAAGGGACCAAAACTGCTAATCCAATAAATCCAGACTCTTTTTGTATTTGTAACCTGAAGGGAAAATCCCCGTTCTAAAAGAAGAAAGATCTGGATGACAGACAGAAGATGTGAGGATCAACCTGGGTGCTTCCCAATTTTTTTTTTTTTTACACTTAACCTCCAAAACGATTAGCAAAATCAAAATAGCTAGTTGACCCTGCATTTTGAGAAAATACCTAAAAACATCTAAACTTGTGGGACAGAAATAAACTTATTGCTTGACTCAAACTTCAGTGGGTGGAGCGAAGAAGTTGCGGTCCATCGTTGGGCATTAAACAGTCAAACTGCCTAGTGTCTATATTTACTAAAAGGCTGCAGTGAAGTTTTGTGACGGTAAAATGGAAGAAAAGAGGCACTTTAATAGTCTGAAAATACATGATGCAAATGATCTAACTGGCAAAGAAGAAACTGGTCAAACTATGTTTATGCACTGACACTTTGTGTGGCAAAAAAGTGTTCATGGTTTCAGGGGAATTGTTCAGTTCAAATTGTGGGAAAACTGTTAAAAAAAAAAAGCAGACAGGACTAAAAACAAGAGCACAGAGAGCCTCCATGTCATTCATTGGTAATTTATAAAAGTTGTTATCAAGGTTGGAGCTGGCTGCCAATAAAATCCTGTTAATTAAAACAAACAATGTTTTAAAGCCAGACTATGAACCTTTTGCTAAACAGCGGCCACTGTGGCCACATGCAGCAATTACAGGATAATGGCAAACTGAATTTCCCTTTTTCCACTTTTCCAGTATTCTCTTGAGTCAGTTGGATAAAAGACATCAATGAGACGTCCTGGAGTTTAAGACGCCGACCACAACAGTGTCTCAGTTTTGAGTCTGGCTGTGGACCTCTGTTCCCCAATTTGGCTACTTTACTATCTTAATTGGTCGGGTAAAAATGAGAATTTGAGCAACTTTTTGTATAATTTGGCCGATTTTGCCCAACAAAAAGTGAGACTATAAACAGAAAACGAAGACTAGGCAAAATACAGAAAGAATACATCATGGAAAGCAGAAAAAAACCCCAAATATGTCTCCTGGTTTGTATTTCTTGTTTTATTTTTGTGACAAAACCAGTGAATTGTTAATGTGTGACATGCTAAAATCATAATGTCAGCAAACCCACTCAGTAATGTCTGTTGTTACACAGCAACAATATCCAACTAATGCTAGCTAACATTAGCCTGCATTAGCTGCTGATCATACCAGACCAAGTGAGGCAGAAAACCTGTAGTGAAATGAGCATTTTATTGGTTATGAATTCTCTTCATTTGTATGAGGAAGATTGTGTTTTTTCCTTCATTTAAAAGTCTCACTTTAAGAAGCTATTTTACCGAAAAGGTGACATTGGTTTTGCATGTCCTCTGGCAGAGCTCCCCAAAGCCTCGGCAGCCAGATGGCAAAATCCAGATCACCTGTGGAGCCGTGGCTGGCGGTGTCAAGAGGGAGGCAGGGTGCTGAAGTTTAGGCCTCAGCACGTCAGCAGAGGAATTAAGTTGTTTTATTTAATACAGAAGAGAGGTCAGCAGTTTGCCAAGAGAGCTTACTGTGGACGCTGCTCTATACTTGTCCTGCAATAAAGAATCAATGCAGCAGTCTGCAGGCTGTTATGTCATCTTAATCAAGTTTAATGCACATGTAGGCATGCTCAGAGTATGTTGTTGTCGTTGCTGTGCTTCATGATATTATCTAAAAGGAGTAAGATTCTGAGCTTACACCTCGATCCACAGCAGCCATACAGAGTTCAGCTGTCGCTTTGCTCATTGTAGGTAACTGAACAATGCTAAAACTGATAAAACATACAAAACATGCAAGTATCTGAAACCACTGATCAAATTAAACAGAAATAGATTATCTGTAAGTAAGTGTACGCTGTTTATAAAACTCATTAAATCATGTCTAAACAGGAATGCATTCAGTCACATGTTAACGCAATATGATGGCAAATGTTACAACACTGTCACATCACCATCACTCATCTGGCTATTTGGAAAGTGAATATGATAATCAATGAAAGTTGAAATCTGTGATTTGTCACAAAGACATGGCAAACATGATTTTAACATAATAAGAAAAGACAATAAGATAATACATCAGTGTGATTCATTCATTATCTTCTGACATTATGACGTGCGCATCAAAAACAAAAATTGAAGCACATTAAAGGGGCATTTGATGACTTACACTTAATAATTGATCACATTGGCAAATGTCCCAGGTGTTTAATGGATATACAGTAAGTATATCTGATAGTGAATGTCATTGGAGGAAAGTATAAAGTATGCTCCTGCAGTCCTCCAAATTAAACAACAAAATATGTCGGCCGTTGTTGCTTTCCAGTGTTAAAAAATGATTCATATTCATTTTCATTTTGGGCATTTTAAACATTTATTAATGAGTAGTAAAGAGCTGATAGGAAATGAGTGGAGAGAGAGAGAGATGTCGAAAAACATGCAACAGATTTCCCTCGCCAGATCATTTTCTGATCTGCTACCTCTGTGGTTAAAGGATAACCGTACTGACATGCCCATAAGTACACTGAAAGAGTTATTGGTCACTGTAATTGCTTCTCCTGTCCATACCGGCCGCAAAGAGATCTCTTCTTAAATCACTTACATCGATTTCAGTGTAAGTGATGGGGGACACAGTTCACAGTCCTCTGTCAGCTGAAGCTAATATGAGGCTTCTGCAGTCTGTGTTAGAGAAATGAAGTGGGTATCTTCCAAAGTTACAAGGTTTTTAGTATAAAATTCCCTCTTTGTGTTTCCTTGGTGAGCGACGGCAGAGGGATAGTTACACAAAGCGGGAATTTGGTGCTACTATGACTGTAACAGATAAGATACCAGCTTTGTTTGTCTAAGTCAGACTGCTAAAGCTTTATGTTAGCTTTGCTTGTCCACAACACGAGGACTGTGGATTTTGTCTCCCATCAACGCATCATTGCTTTAGGGAGACCAAAAACCTTTTTCAATGTACATATGGGTGTGTGAGTATTGTTTTGTTGCTGCTGCACCTCTTGGTAATGAATTAGCAGTAAACTCACTTTACAACCCTGAAATACATTATAACGATCTGGTGGAGAGGTGAGGGAGGGGAGAAGGTCGGTCAAACACCAAAGTCATGACCTCTGAGCCCTGAAGAGTTTAGACATTTGATTCCTGCTGCCTTCCCACCATGATTCAGTCAGCTAAAACTGCCACATGGCCAGAGCGTAAACAAATACATAACCAAACCACTGGTGTTTACTTGTTTCTTATTCTTTTCCTTCCATGCACATATGATTCATAATTGTCCTGTTGAGTTAACGTCGTCTGTGATGTGCTTCTTGTTTTTGTCTGTGTGTGTGTGTGTCTTCCTGCAAACCTGTTTGTGAAAAACACCTTATAAATAAATGTGACTTGAGCACTTGACAACAAGAAGAAAAAAAAGAAGAAGCAGCAGCAGCTCAGTAAGCTCAGGGGTTCACATGGGTGATGCTGTGGCTCCGCCTCAGGGTGATCCAGATTAATTGACTTATCTCAACAAGTGGAGGCTGATTTCCTCTGCTGCTCACAGACAGAGCATCACTGTTTGTCCTGGACTCCTCAGCTGCTCACACAGGTAGGAAACAAACACCTGCGCTACACTGACAGCATGAAATATCACGATCCTTAAGACTCGAAGAAACTGAACACTATGAATGACCGTTGGACCTTTTGACTTTCTTGGACTATTGTTGTTGGTAGTATTTATCTTAAACTAGGTTTAAGTGAGATTCTCTCTGAAGAAAAACACATTAGTCTTGTGGATATGAAGCATGTAGAGGCATGACAAGGGAAGAGGAGACCTTTAATGGATGAAAAAGTAGCAGTGTTTCATTCATTTATTGTTGGATGTGTGTGTAAATGCTTGCGCCATCACCTTCAGTTACATTGGTTTGTTCTCCATCCACAGCGATGTACCGTGTGGAACTTTTTATTGCTTAGATGATGATTTCATGATGAAGAAAAGACTCTTAATGATGAATTTTATCAGTATTTATTTATGTTAAAGATGCAATAATTACAAGTTGTTTTATATTTATTTGCATTGAAAGAAATGACAAACAGATGAGATTCTTTCCCTTGTTTCAAAGTGTGATATATGGAGCTTGCCTGGGACGATTACTTCATATTGAATTTGGGTGTTAATTGAGTCTATTTATGGTCATCATATTGCTTCACTTTTTCCCCATGAGATTAGATTATTTTGTCCGACAAATTAATTACTTTACATTACGATTTTGATTTATTTCTGACAACAGTCTTGCGTGCACTTGTTTTGCATTGGACTGGTTTTGGTAGTGGGACACAACATATCTAGAGTTGTCCTTCAATGGCAACTGAGCTGGAGGACTTGAACCCTTTGAAGAGTCATGTGGATGTTGGTAGACACTTACTGCCACCTACAGACGCAATAAGACTTGTGAAGTTGTATTTATGGGGTGGCTCCTTCAATTACTGGGCAGCCTTGCTTGAAAATCAAAGCCTTGCAAAACCCTTAAAATTTAAAAGTGGCTGCAACTCAACATTTTACCTCACTGCCATTTAAGCTACAAACTAATAACAAAAAGAGTTCATTCTGGTGAGAGATCAGTAGAGAAAGTTACTAGGCTGAAAGTGCTCAACGACACTTGGTTGGTGCATAGAAAGCAGGGTTGACTGTGGTTGAAAAATTGGTCTTAACTGGCGCTCAAAAATATAGATCTTCCAGACATCTCAGTTTTCCTTTTACACTGAATTTCACTCCACATCGATAACAAGAAAAAACACATCATAAAATGATATCTGAACAAGTCTGGAGGATCCGTATTTTTAAAAGTCTCCCAAGAACCTTTCTCAACATCCTGAGTCATACTGCACAAGTCTTCAGTGCTGGGTTGTCAGAGTGCAATGGGAATCAGTTATCACAGATTATTTTCTTCACATTTTTGATGTTGTGCATTTGTCAATGTGTGAGGTAACATAATTTAATGGCTTATAGAAATGTACACTGTTTTACACTGATACCATACTACCAACTACTATGGAATGGTACCATGCTACTGTACAATGTGATTATCATTCCTTACTCGCTGTGCAAGATGCCATTAATATGAGAGTAACCAAACCTACTGCAGTCTCCTCTCTCTCTTGTGCCAAGTACAAATTGGCTTGCTGCTTATTTTAAAATAGCAGGGGTAGAGAATTTCAAAACTGTCTGAAACACCACACTTTAAATGTTGATAAACAAGCACTTCAGCCTTGACCTGGATTGAACCTTGTCTGTGACACCTCTTGCTGGTATTACTGATGGTTGATTGGATTAATGAGCTTACCAAGCTGCTTCTGCTCTTTTCACAGCATATGCTTCTCTGGGCAGATACTGCAGCCATACCTCAGGAATAGTCTACTGTTTACCACAAAGTAGAGGAGGCAACTCCCTAGGTTGAAGCTGTGTGCTAATTGACCTAGAAGAGCTCAAGGGCCTCAAATTCACACTTTGATATAGCTCCAAAACATCACCAACACCACCAGAAATGGGTAACACCAGGAGCGGCGCTGTGTCCAAGGAGATCCTGGAGGACCTGAAACTCAACACCAAGTTCTCAGAGACTGAGATTGTCCAGTGGTATGATAACTTCAAGAAGCAGTGTCCAACAGGGCGCATTACTAAAGAGGAGTTTCAGAACATCTACAGCAGGTTCTTCCCAGAAAGTGACGCCCAAACATATGCCCAGCACGTCTTCCGCTCCTTCGACACAAACGACGATGGCACACTGGACTTCAAGGAGTACATCATCGCTCTCCACATGACGTCAACAGGGAAGACCACCAGGAAACTGGAATGGGCCTTCTCACTGTTTGACGTGGACAAGAACGGATACATCACCAAGTCAGAGGTCAAGGAAATCTGCACGGTGAGTTTTGGAGAAAGGGAAATTATGTAGTAGCCTTGCAAACAACCAGTTTGTGTATTTTGCTCACTGTTCCAGATGTTTGGGAATGGTCTAAAGGGACAGCTGAGTACCTTGAGTATGGCAACGTCTTGCTAAAAGACAGCATAGACAACAGTATCATCTGCATACAGGATGATTTGGGACCGTCACATACTGTATCTTTTAGTGGCTTCTAGACAAAGGTCGACATTGGCAGATTTGCAGAACTTCACAATACATTGAATTTCACAAATCATAACCTCAAACATCTGCATTTTTCCTCTTAAAACCGTTTAATCGCCAGATATAATGATTAAATGCAAACATTTTAATTTAAAATAATACACTGCTAATGCCACTATTTTGGCCTTTTAAACATAACTGACTTACACATCCTTCACTTATTTAGTTTTTAGAGAGAAAATAGCAGAAAATTATGTTATTTCTTAATATTTAGTTCTTTATTATGCACTGCAAAAAATAGCCAGAAAAAACTATGTGAGGTTAACAGTGAGAGACACGGAAAAATAGGTTTAGGAAAAAAGCGTCTAATGCCCATATCTGAATAAGACAATCTGGTCATTTTTTTCAGTAATATTTTCTTTAAACCTTGCAATTGCATTGAAATGTGAGCTAGTAGTTTTAGTTTTCACAGGACTGCCAATTCTCCCTTGTTTTTTCCATATGTGATGAGATTATTAAATACCTTTGTTGAAATGTAAAATGCTTCAGATATTGATCCAATCTGTTGGTGTTCCAGGAAGTCATATAAGTCACCGTTAAAAAGGTTAAAAAAGAGACAGACATCTCTATCAAAGTGCTCTGTAATATTTTTGTGTTAACTCCAGTATAGCACTCAATGACAACAAATTGAAAATACCTTAAATACCATAATTTTATAGGGGCTTTGAAATCTTTACTTCCTATGCAGGCCTATTCATAGCCACCACATTTCGATTTAAAAGATTAGAGTCACATACTCAGAGAACAAAGAGAGAGGCCAAAGAGCTGGTTGGTTAATCCGTGGCACCACAGCAGTTTGTTGCTGTTTTTATCAATAGATACATGATCGCCTCATAATGGTTGAGATTACAGAAGAATTTGATTTGGGTGTGATGGTTCCACTCAATTTGCAGGCATGAAAGTAGAATTCAGAATAGATAGATTAGTTCCGACTTTGACCAGGAGGGAATCCATCTTGTCTGAATACCTCTCTCGTTACATGGATAGGTATAATGTGAAATATTAAAATTGAATGCTTCTCTCTCTTTGATCAGTCTGTGTCTTCTGTTTTTATTTTTTCTTAACAGGCTATTGTCAAGCTGATTCCTAGAGATGAATTGGCTGATCTGCCTGATGATGAAAACACAGCTGAGAAGAGGGCAGATAAACTCTGGAGCTTCTTTGAAAAGGGCGATAATGGTGAGATACAAAAGAATGAATGGAGACATGAATGAATAAATATGAGCCTTGTAACAACTTTAAGTACAACCACCTATAGGGGGCCAAATGTAAAGGTGGGAGCGATAAAGATAGTAAAGCAGACCACTCAGATCTAGGGAATGTGGTCAAAGTGGGATTATAGCATCCTTCCAGAATAATGACTTCTCCCTTTTCAAACACAAGATGCCGAAGCCAACCGAAGCTAACACCGAAAACAGGAAATGCATTCTATACTTTGTCAGTCATAAAGGCCTTAGTTGAAGTGAATAAAAGTGAAGCAGATATTTGCACCCAATCCTGTGTGCTTAGCACATTAAAATAAAATGCCCAGTAACAGAGTATCTGCCTCATTCGACTGCATGTGTTCAGACTGAAAACAGACCTGCGTTAAAACAATGGATGTGTTGCTTTGGGTACCAGTGAGACATGAATTACAATCCAGGAAGTCCAGTTTGAGTAACAGATTAATGCGTTTAAAGGCTTATCAGACGCCAAAACACTGACACAGGATTGTACAACTCTGGAAAGTTATCATGGTGGCAATTATTTGACCTTTCGTCATGATGATCGCGAGGTAAACTCTAAAAAAAACAAAGTAATACATCTAGGAATTAGTGCTTGTCGCCACACTGGCCTCATTCAAATGAATGAGAGGACTGTGTTTTTTCACATAGAGCTGAAGTCGGTCTGAACGTGGCCTTACATCTGTGTTGTAAGATGTTGTTAAGTTGCATTATGTTTTAGACCTTGCTGAAAGAGGAATCTTTAAGTAGTAGTAGTAGTAGAAAACGGGTTCTCCGAATATCTTCCAGCAGTATTCAGTTGAATCAGATGCTTCTCAGCTCGAGGACAGCAACAAATTGCTTTACAGTCAAAATGATTTTAACTCTGATGAAGACACAGTTGTGTCCAAACGTTGGTCTGTTTGTATTATTAAAGGCTGCAAATTATCAGTGCACTCCAGTCCTTTTTTCCCTTGGAACCTTTCAGAAGTTTTTTTAATTTAATTTAATTTCAGTAACCTGAACTAAACTTCTTCTTTTACTTTTTCTCCCTGCAGAGCGAGTGGCAGAAGGAGAGTTCATCCAGGGAGTGTTGGACAATGAGGAGGCCCTTCGTTTGATTCAGTATCAGCCTTCAAAGTAACTCTTCTACAGATCCGTTGTGTCTCTCTCTCCAGTCCTGTCTTTTCAACTTTACCCTTCGCACCTGAGAGCACCTTCACAAAATGTGAACACATAGCAGGTGTGACTATATAACGCCCCATCGCTCAAAATTGAATAATGATACAGAATCTCCTCCAGGCTTTTATAACATTTGTTATCAATGTATGTGTGCTGTGTGAACAGATCATACAGTACATAAAATAAATGTTAACGTGAAAAGCAGGAGAGGTTGCCCCCAGGTTACCTGTGATTGCAGATACCATAGCAACATATATCCAAATCTGAAATCTTCACAGGGACTGTACTGTCTGTCGAACATGTCATGTTCCCTCATACACACGCGACCTAATTGACACAACTAAATAAAATGTGCGTATGCTTTTTCTGCTAAGATTAGCATCTTCACTGAAGTTTCAATAGATGAAGCACATACAGCATTTAGTTTACATTTCTTGAGAAAATTAAATTATGAAGGTTTTAGCAACTCAAGCACACATTTCGATATGATAACATGTCACATGTTTTAGTTCAAGTATCATTAACATGAAATATGTTTTTTTTTTTCTCTACTGGGCAGCCAAATGCTGCTCTCTGTAGTTTCTCATTTTATTTTTTAAAGCCCTGACCAACATGTAAGCGCAGCCAGGTGTATTTGTACCAGAGCCCTTGTTATTGTCTAATTTTATGTCTTTTACAGTATTTAATTCATCCATGTGGCACAATCCTACATGTTTGATGTTCTAGTTAAGTGGTGCATGTCAGAGAATAGGTTTGTTCATGTAGGCTACAGCAGCATGTAAAACTAAATGTTGGTCCTGGATTTCCCTTTACGATAAATTCAATAAATCAAAACCATGAAATTGTAATAAAATCCAAGGTGTCAGACGTCTTCTTTTTTCATTCTTCTGTCTCTTTTTCAGTTTATTATGTTATTGTTAATAAAAGCTGGGATTGTGGGACTCTGTGACACAGTGTTGTGTTAAAGCATCAGCAGTGATCTAAAAGAGCCATGTTAGCAGCTCTGTGCTTAGGCACAGCGGTGCTTTGAGCTAAATGCTAACATCAGCTTGCTAACATGCTCACAATGACAATGCTGACATGCTAATGTTAACAAGTTATGTTTAGCATGTTTACCATCTTAGTTTAGCGTGTTAGCATGCTAACATTTGCTAAGTAGCACTAATACAAATTACATCTGAGGCTGATGGGAATGTAATTAGTTTTGCAGTTATTATATATATTGAAGCTATGACATGATGAGTATTTCCATTTTATGCAGTTTTATACTTCTACTTCACTATACGTCAGAGGCAAATATTGTACTTTTTACTCCACTACATTTTTCCGACAGCAGTTACTTTTCAGATTACTTCATTCATTTCTTCATACCCTTCCTGTCTAGTGAAAACCATGTTTCTACAAATTTGGTGATTTTTAATTTTTCTGAAAACTGAAGGATTAATGTTCCTTTTTGGATTGAGGAAATTTAAACCCCCCCTTGGATTAGCTGGAAAATGCATCGTCACAAAGGACTGTGGTCCTAAAATTAAGAGCCCAACCCTTCGTTCCTCCCAAAGTCCCCAAATGTTCACAGTCGGCTTGTTTTTCACGATGGTCGTGTTCTGAAGTTACACAAGACAAACACAGATAGTAGTCTCTATATAAAAGATTAATATTGTTTCATAATGAGAAGAAGACCTGGTTTACTTTCTTGCTCCACTTTCTGGGAGACATCTGCTGTGTTTCTTTTAAAGTACGCATGATGCTTATTTCATTATGAAGCTAAATGAATTTCAGAGCATCTTTTACTTGTTCACCAAAGAGGAAATCTTTTTGGGAGGCTTCCTTTCAAAATAAAATAATCACCTCTTTTTAAAAAACCACCCATACATCCATTCTCATGGAGCTTCCTTAAAGGATAAAGATAAAGATTTCTTGATTGACTTTGAGCAAATAGATCATCTATACAGTCTGCTGTACTGTATTAAAGTACTTAAAAGTATATACATTAAATTTATACAAATTAGATGACTCAAAATCAGGAATCAGAAGCTAATTTTATGGCAAATTGAACCTGCAACATAAAAAATACATGTTAGTTGTTATGTTATAATAACTTGTTTTGTCGCTGGTGACAGAAACACACAGGTCTGTTTACAGTGAATAAATTAATGAATTAACCCCTTCATGTCCCATATGTTGGGTGGTGACCTCAGTGATAAGTGGTGTGAGAGGCTCATCTTACATAAACTGTTGTATAATTCAACCTCTTCATTTACATTTTTAATTACTTTCCACATACTGCCCAGTGACCCGACAATCCTGTTTATCTCTGCCTATATTATGTCAATCTCTCTCTCTGTCTCGGTCAGTCTTATTCCCCTGACTGGGGAGATTATTGACATAATCTTCTGTCCAGCATTTGAAAGCATCTGCTTTAATGTCTAAATCTCTCTGTTGCTGTAATCTTTGATTCTCGCTTTTCTTCTTGTCTGTCTCCTCGTAGATAGAAATAGAACATAAACATATGGATAACTGGGTATACACACTCAGGTCTCAAACCGCGTATTTAGGCTGCAGCTAAAACAAATCTTGATAATGTTTTACTTTTTTGCATTTGTCTCAGTTGTAAAGAGTCTTGAAATGGTTAGGAATAAGATAAGGCTGTAATGCAAACAGATATAACACATTGCTTCTTTGGAGTCGTTCCCAAAATCTTATGTACAAAGTCTTGTGTGAATTAACTTAAATATTATTGAAGCTGTTTCTTATGGTTCATACTGAGTTTTACGGCAATCTTGAGTCTAGAAAAAGTACCAGTCACCTCACATTGTCAAAAGAGAAATGAACAAAACTTTTACTTATATAACATTGGATTCCCAAAATAACCTAAGCCCCTTTTAACATAATGAAAAGGCTAAAAACGCCTTAGGTAACTGTTTCACATGATTAACACTAGTGTTCTCTGTGGTACATTAAACTAATCTTACTATCAGTTTTTGTCACTAATGTAAAATCTGTGTTGCACAGTTTGTGCTCATTTCATAGCAGAATAACTTCCTGCTCAAAGGTCCTTCATAAATATACCTAAATATTGATTTTGACTATTACAGGGAATATTGATAAGACATCATTAGACAGTGTGGTTTCTTTTTATTTATCACCTTACTGGAGGGGATTTTCATCCATTCATGCAAACATCGATTTAAAAACAAAAAATGTAAATAACATCATATACCACAGTCGTCGTCACAGTTGTATCATTATCATCTCATTTGAATACAGTCTCACATCCTCTCATACGTCTCATGAGCCATAAAATGAGTCACTGTAAGGCTGGATTTACACGGGCAAAGAAAACTGAAGTTTCTTTTTCTATTTCTGGTAAAACTGATCTGTTCGTAGCAAAATCTGATGTTGTAAGACAGTCCTGGAAAAACAAAAGTGAACTGTCATTTCACAGCGTCACAAAAACAATTTTGGTAGCTTTATTCTCTGATGCCCGATGTACATCCAGCCTGAAACAGCTGTTAGCTAATTTCTTATGAGACATATATAACAGCCAGTCTACAAGAGGATTTCAACAGAATATAAAATTATAGTAGACACAGCCTTCTGTTTGCATGGCCTCACATTATTGCCTTTTGGTCCGTTTAACATGTTTGACAATATTAATAATATTTATTTTACAATTAAAACTACAAAAAGAGGCGATAGTTTTATTACTAACATTTTATGCACTTTTTGCACATGTGTGGTTTGACCTTCCTGTCATTCCAAAATTCTAAAAAAAAAACATTAGAAATTAGGAAATGAGTTTCAAAACGTTGACAGTGCAATTGGGTGAAAACTTAAGTGCGCTATTGCATGTTATAAAGAAATCCAGAAGTATACCTTATAAAGCTTCAGTAAGCTATATTTTTATGTTAATAGTGACAACATTACCAGTAAAGTCATTAGCAGGAATGGGTCAGTAGTATTGACCTCACAACACCAAACTCCATGCAGCTTTTAGCCTCTTTTAGCCAGTTGTTTTTGTTCTTCTGCTGAAAGCCGAAGATTTTTCTGTCGATGGAGACCAAACCAGAGCTAAAAAGAGTGAATATTGATTTTTGAAGGTTTGTGTTCAAGTCTTGTAGTCTTTGAATGTTGTTTCAATCAAATATAACATGTAGAGCCGTCCTGACGAGACGTTTGTCACAGTCCTCTGCCCCTCAAAGTCTTAGCAGAGTGAGTCCTCTCTCTCCTCCTGCAGAGCGTAATCTATCTCCTCCATCTCCCGTTCACAGTCTTCACATCCTTCAGCGCAGCATCCCTCCACTACCACCACACCGTGATGGTCCACCATCCTTCCCCCTCCCATTCCAGCTCCTCCCACTCCTCCTCCCACTGTTCCCATTCCAACTCCGTTTCCTCCAAGGCCAACTCCTCCTACCCCCATTCCTCCAACTCCTCCTACTGCTCCCATTCCCATTCCCATTCCAACTCCATTTCCTCCGAAGCCAACTCCTCCTACCCCAATTCCTCCCATTCCCATTCCCATCCCGACGCCAACAGCTCCCACCCCTCCAACTCCAATTCCTCCTCCACCAACAAGCAGCGCTCCCCCAGCGCCACACGCCACAGGTCCGACAGCCGGTCCCACTCCTCTCGGCCACAGAGGGTCCATGAGCGCCCCCTGCTGGCCGAGTTGAATCAGCTGACTGACGGAGTAAACCCCTCCACCACCGGCTCGAACGACCTCCTCGTAGGAGGGGGCGCGGGCGGCGGCACGGAGCTCCTCCAGCCTCACCCTGGCCCGGTGCTTCATCTCGATGAGGGTCTTGGTGTAGGAGTTGAGTGTGGCCACGGCGGCCGCCATGCAGCAGCTGAACGACAGCCACGCCATGCTGGTGAGCACAGGGAGGAAAGATTTGGGAGAACATTTTGACCTCTTTCATCAGACCACAGGCTGATGCAAATGTTTAAAGGCGCGGTCACACCACAAGTGGCACAGCAAAGTTTATCCACGTGGCATCATGAAATATTTGGTGCTAGAAGTTTGGTGACGTAGTGACTATACTTGCAGGGCTAGTTGGAGAACTACAATAGCACGTGAGCTAATGGCTAACACGCTACCCAGGGATGAACACACTAGTGCTAATCAGTCAACCATGGTCATAACACCATCGACTGCTATTTTCATAATTTCATAAAGTTTTAAATCTTGGTGTGACCAAGCCTTAGGCCAGATTATTTTGGGAGGGTTAAATTGAAACAAACTTACGCAAAAGACCATCCGTAGTCCCAGGTCTGTGGCCTCCAGTCTTTGGGCCCGATGCTCACAGTCATCTGAAACACTGTGGTGTACATCATGTGTGCCACCATCCCCATCATACCTGGAAGAGCAGGAAAGACAGAGGGATAGAATGAAAGAGACAAAAAGAAGAGAGAATAAGTCTAATAATTTTGGAGTAAATGATTGTAGAAATATAAGAGATAAAAGACAGAGGGAGAGAATAGAAAACATTTGGAAGTATTTACATCAAGGGCGTAAAACAGAAGAAAACAATCTTTAGGCCATCAGCACACCTGAGTCTACATCTGTTAAAATTCTTGAAAGTCATATTGGATCAAAATCACAAAAATACTTAAGAGAATGACTAAACTCATTATCACAAAGTCAGTCAATTAAAATTCTGGTGTGACGACAGGAAACTCTCAGTGTAAAACTGTCTTTTAGATTTAGTGATTGTTCAGACCAGAGAAAGTTTGAATTATGTTCCTTTTGCCTTTATCATCACTGTACTTTGATATGCAAGAACGAATACTTATGTGCAGTTCAGCGACATCACATTAGTAGACACACGATTCAAACAGCTCCCCCTCACTGATAATTGGGGCTGTCTGTGTTTAAGTAGCTGTTTAGTGGAAATTTAAAGGTTGCTAGAGAAAAGGTCAAAAACAAGTAAAAGAGAGACATTTTGTAACAACTCATCCTCACCTGAGAGGACAGTGCACATGGCGGCGAAGGCGTTGATCTTGAGGGCGTTCATCTCCCTCTTGGCACAGAGGCAAATCGCTTCCACACACATCAGCAGGAAGCCCATGGCCAGAAGACCGATGTACATGAACTCACTGATGACTGAAAGCCAGAGGACACCTGGAAGCAACAGTGAGAAAAGAATCAAAATGTCATGTAACCTGTCTGTGACAAGCCAACAACAGCGAGAGTTTTCTGCTTTGGTTTGTGTTGCACCGACCTTGAGTCTCTCCGGGCGTCAGCTCAATGAAGCTGCGACACTTTTCTTCCTGATCATCACCTGGAAGAACAATCACAGCAGTTAAGAGTTCTGTAGATTGTAGTAAAATGCTGCATTTTTGTCTTTAAATATTACAACGTTGAATCTTTAATATCTTAATTGAATGTCAGCCATCATTTAGGGGATTAGAGCAAAATGAAAACCTTTGTAATCTGCTGAGAACAAACGTCTATAATCATTATAAATCCTGAAAATGTAATAAAAAAAGCTGCTTTAGTTCACCTTCCTATGGGAGGAAGAATTTAAGGTCAAACCGCTGACTATCAACCAATCACAGCGTCTTTTAAAGGCAGAATACATGCCAGTGATTACTTTTTGTTTTCCTAAGCTTGCTCTGTGCATGAGTCTCACATTATGTGTGCTAGTTTTGAGGAAGGTGTGAATGACAGTACCTGACATTTAATAACTACAGTAATAATATATTTTGATCAGAGTTGTAGAAAGAAGCAGGTTAGATGAGGTTTGATTTAGTATTTTATTCTTCCTCAGTAGATTTCTCTTTTTTTTAACAGAACTTTTGGAAGTTAGGGTGAAGTTTTTGGTGGAGTAGCCAACAAAAGAAATATATACAAAGAGGCGTGTTTGGCTCATTTGTCTTGGTGTTCTCTCTGTAGGAGATGGTGCTGTGACATACAGTGTGTTTGCACTGGGGCTTGTAGGGTGGGGGGGGCCCACAGAGAGAGACCGGGCCCTCCAACAATGTGGGGTCCACCATCCGGGGTCCTCCCTGTGTTCAAAGAACTCACATTAAATTCAAAATGGTGCCATTTGCTATATATGCCCTCGAAAAGGCAAATCCATCTCCGTCAAAAATAGTTACTAGTAATCTATAACAAAATGATACGTTCATTCTAAATGAATAATTTCTTATGGTATATTTCTGTCATATACAGATATGCAGTGATGATTGCTGGGTAATGTGTATGTTGTCCAAAGAAGTCTCTATTTGATCGAGATGATACGATATATGGTAGCTAGTTTAGGCGTGTGTGTGTGTGTGTGTGTGTGTGTGTGCGCGCTTCATAACTAGTAACTAGCGTGCACTAGGGCCCGTCATAACTACCTTACGCCACTGACTCAGCTGCCGATATTTCTGTGTTAAAAAAAAATATAGCGGGCAATGGTACATTAAATTATTCAGTGGTGGAAGGTAACTAAGTACATTATTCAAATGCTGTACTTTAACAAAATTATTTAGTGATGTGTTTAAGACTTATAGCCTGTTCATTTACTATTGAATAGTATAAATGATGTAAGATTTACAATGCAGATTTTAATATTTGTACGGTGTTTGGGAGATAACTCAGAGTACTGAGCAGTGAAATGATTTTTATGGGAGAGTGATGAGTAGAGATTTATACCATGCAGTGAACCTTTGAGTACAAACTCAGTTGTTAAACCCTGTCCCTGTTTAAGGTTTCTGCTCCCATCACAAACCTTCGTTGTGCTTCTCACAGGAGAGCCAGAAGCCCGTGTGGAAGTAGCGCAGCATGTACTTGTCCTCGCCCGTCTCCCAGATGTAATGGACGGCGTTGGCCAGCTGCTTCCTCTTTATCCTGGCCAGCTCCTCCTTCTGCAGCGGAGAGAGCGTCACGTTGGAGACCGGGTGCCCCGGGTCTGGGGTGGGGGCCTCTGGATGGGGAAAGATGGGACAAAGAATGATGAAAGTAATAAGAGAGAGAGGAGGAGGAGGAGGGAAGACTCAACAGAGAGGGGATAAATATGGAGGGAAAGATAAAGGGGTTGAAAGAGGAGTTTTAAGAGGATGGATGGAGGGAGAGGGAGGAAAATAGATGGGAAAGGGTGAGGATGAGGAGGTTAAAGAGAGAAAAGATGAAAGAGGAGATGGAGTTGAGAATGATGAGAGATAACAGAGCAAGAGGGAAAAGATTTAAGGGGAAATTCAGAGAAATTTAAGGAATAAAGGGATATTTTTTAAAGCCAGCATGCCAAGAAACTCTGACATAAAATTCTGAAAGGGGTCTCCTGTGGATCACAGGATGTGTGTAACGCAATCCAGCCCTGAAACACCGTTATTTAGGTAATCTGTCATTTCCTATGCAGTGAAAATTGAATACTACATGGAAACAAAATAGGCTTAGTGCTGGAAGATGAGGCAGCGGGTGAGTGAATCCAGATAACATGCAGCTGCAGACACAAGGTCCTGAGATTAGCAACAAAGCCGGGATTATGTGAATCTCTGCCAGTCAAGTCAAGTGTAACATACTTGAATATGGGGTGCAAGAAAAGTACTGTGGATGCCATAAACTCCTGCACTAAATTAGTATTTACTAAGAAGTATTTTAATAGTTATTCTGCACGTTCCCTGACAGATGTGAAATATCAACTCCTGTTCATGCTGAATTGTGACGTACAAGAAGTAGGTCAGGACATACAGTAACTATATATATACTACATGTTTAAAATACGTGTTATTTTTGCATTCATGCAGCTTTACTTACAGCAGGTTTGTATAAAAGATGACGCATTTTCCATTTGAGACTTCACTCTTTTTTAAATATGATATAAAGTCAAAGATTTACAAAGTCAAACAATAATTTTATTTTAATGTGAGTTGGCTGCCTAAACAGGGAGAACGTGCTTGGATTGTTGTTGCTTATTTCCTGGTGAAAACATGAAAAGATCATATTTATATCATGTTTGAAACATCTACAGTGACACAAAAGATGCAAATAAGCTGCTGTGAAAGTCACTGACTTCCAAACTACTTCGTGATAAAACATTTCCATCTCTCTTTTTTTTTCAAATCATCAAACAATAAATGCACAAGAGTTTAATTGCCTCCCTCTTGGATCAATAAGTGTGGGAACTGCCTAATTTTAAGATATATTTGAGATGCTACAATACAATAAGATACACAAAATGCATCCTAATTAACAAAGTAACTAACATGTAATAAGGAAGTACTGATTAGTTGCCAATTAGAAGCTGATTCAGAGCCACAGATATGTTTATTATAATAGTGTTGTGTTCTCTAGAAACATATCATTATCTTTGGTCAATGATTCAGTTATTCAGGAATTGCTTTGCATTAGCAGATCATTTTTGATTTGTTAAATTTATGTTTTTTGGTAAATAATCAGAAATCAATCTGAGTCTGGTTAAAGATCCATGAGACACAAACGTACTGACTGTTTATATTCAAGGAATTGCAGCAGTTCATGAGAAAATAGTGAAAATGTTCAAAAACACCTCCTTTTACAAAGTTACTGGATCCACACTGAAAACTAATGCCTTGTTTTTAGACCCTAGGTGCCCAAACTTTCCAGCTTCCAGTAGCTGAAGTCCAGACAACCAAACAGGACTGAAAACATGAAGGAAGCTCTGAATGAACAAACATGTGATGTCAGGTCCTCCTTGGTCAAACTGGTGAAAGTTGTTTTGTCACAATAGTGAGATACATCGTTCTTAAGTTTCCCCAAAACACAGATTTGGTGATTTGCCGGTCAAAAGACAAATCTATATGTCTAAAGTAACACTGGGCTGCTACATTTAGGTGAAAAGTGAAAGTTTGTTTAGACATTTATGTCACATAAAACTGTTGTTTAAACAGCATTTCAGGGATGAATCAATAGAGAGCTGCAGGGATGACGTATTTTTGTAGTCCAACCCGGAAGTTAGCATCAAAAAGCCAATGGGATTTTTCCATTGGATTTTGGATTATTGCAGAAAATAAGCTCTGTGGCAAACAACAGTTTATCATTCTTAGACGTTTTGCTCAGCAGGATATTCTTCACAAATGAACACCACTTTGATGATTTTTGAAGTAAAGCCAGAAGTAAAAAGCTAACATCAGGCTATAAACAAACTACACCACGGTCACATGACTCTGACGTCACCACCACTAAGCTTCACACTTGTAATTTGAATTTGCGCGCTGACGTCTTCTACAAAAGCCTTTGGGAAAGTTTGAGTTAGAACAGTTTGCAGTATAAACCCAACGAGGCTGTAAAGGCGGACGAGTGAGTAGATGAGTTTCTGTGTTCGGCGTGATGACGTTTAATGTCCCGACAACCTCTGTAGTCTCATTTAGCCACCTGTTAGCAACCGCCTTTTTTAAGACACGTAAAAGCTTCAAAATTCACGAGTGGGGTATTTACTGACGGATTTTATGTCATAGAACAAAACCACAGACCTTATTTCAGGCATCTAACCAAAATCCCATTCAAGAAACCCATTGACTTTGATTGATTTTGAATTTATTTGGATGTTGCCACCCCTCAACCAGTCGAGAGACGGACATCGTGTTGATAACGTTGGCTAAATGTTTTCTGGTAAGTAACGTTTGACAACACATCCAAATAAATTCAAAATACACAACCTATCTGAGGAAATACACATCAACCAATATATCAAAAGTTAGCTAGTTAACAATGCAACAAATTACCGATGATTCTGCCGATCCGGCGTAATAAAATGTAGCACTCAATTACATGTTGAAATAGGAACAATGAAATGCTGTTGAAACAGTTGTTCTTCATAATCTAGACGTCTATAAATCCTTCACTTCTCTACTAAATTTAGGCCAGTTTTAACTTAGACTTAGGCTTGCAAACCACCAAATCAATGCCTATCGGGTTTTGTCAGTATCTGGTTTATTACATGGTTTCACAGTGTATGGACAAACTGTACCTGTACACCAGGGGCAGCCGTACTGAAATTATAACTTAAAGGAAAAAAGTTACTTCCCGCCCCCTCACCTGTGGTGTACGGCTGGCTGTTTTTCTGCCCGCAGTTCTTCAGCTTGACAGGTGACAGGCAGAGAGGCTTCACCACCTTGTGTGTCCCCTCACACCAATAGGAGGTGCAGAAAGCCAAGACGGACAGCGTGAGGGCCAATGAGGTGAGGGAGAGTGACAGCAGGGAGCGGTTACGTCTGGACATGTTCTCCAGCATTGTTGCTTCTCGACTCGAAGAAACCCAGCGAGAACTGAGACAGAATTATGACCAAAGAGTTCAAAAATGGCTGCAAGAGCCTGATCAATCAGGGTGAGGATGAGAGGAGCGAGGGGGGTTTTCCGTGACACCACACCCGACAAGTCAAGATGAAGTCCAGTGAGTTAATGACATGGGGGGTGTGGAGGGTTGTTGTGGTTGGTAGAAAGAAGAAAAGAGAGAGAGAAAGAGGCGAAAAGGGGATTAGGGATGTTTGAGAAGTGGAACAAAGGTCAGAGGGGAATCTGAAAAGAGGTCGGCTGGAGAGATGAAGGCAGGGTGGGGTTTGAGGAAGGTCAGAGGAAAGTGGAGTGGAAAAAGATGAAGTGCTGGGATTTAATCACTTCCAGCGAGTAAGAAAGAAAAAGAGACAGATGTGCGGGCCAGAGGTTCTCCTTCTGCTCCAGTATCAGTCAAAATAAAATCAGTGTATTAAAGTAGTTCATCAGATTTCAGTTTGGGACCTTCCTTTCATCTTGATGTTACGGCACGAGCCAGGCGAGACGTTTGACTCCGCACATTTCTTGTCACCGAGCTGCCGCTCTACCCCATGTTTCCGCTGCCATCGCAACTCCCGCCTCGTATCCTTTTCTGTTGCTGCTTCCTTCTCGGATGAAGATAAACGTCTGAATCTTATCCTGCGGATTTTGAAACTAATCAGTCCCGCTCTCAGGGCACATCCCGTTCTTCAACCTGCTCCTCCACCTCTCCGGGAGGGACTGAGCTCGCAAAGGATTGATTAGTCCGGCATCTCAGGCCTAACTCTGGGCCTGGTAATCTGTGGTAATCTTGCAGGGTTAGGTGGATGAGATTAATGCCCACTGACTCTCATGCTGTCTTTGTCTGGACGACCACCTAAAAGTAAAGAAGGGAGACAGAGGCAAGCATCTGGATTAAGAGTCTTTAGGAACAGCTGAGTCATGTCTACGATGGAAGTAATTTAGGTTGCACCTCATTCCTGCTGAGTGCCATTATTATGTCATTATTGTATTGTATGTCGTTACTCCAGAACATGTTAACATGGTGTTTAGTCATTAAAACTGGAACCTAAATTCTTCTTTCTCTCCGTTTTGGGGTTTTCATGGGGTTCTTCAAAGGATGTTTAAGAAGTCTGTGGGAAACTGTTTGTGGGAAGGCCTACTCTATGCTTTAAGACTATTTTCTTCCGTTTTACTTAAGTAACTTCAGTGATTGTGTATTGGAAACGCAGGTGACCTTCAATCAATACTGCGCCTGAATGCATCGTGTGTAGACACAGATGGAGCACTGAAGCTGCTGCTGCTCTGCAACACCTCCTGGGCAGAAACAGACGCCGACCGTAAACTGCAATGTCCCTGGTTTTTGAGTCTGGCTGGGGACCTTTATTGCATCTCTATTTCCTCCATTTCCTGTCATCTCTCATCTCTCTAATGCCCCCCAAAAATATTTAAAATCTATCTATTTATCTATCTTTTTATTTAGGTAACAGCTGAGGCTGTGTGAGTAGGTCAGTGCATAGAAAGTATTTATACTTTAAGATCCAGTAAAACCAGTAGTTTCCAGTAAAGATGGCACTCACTGTCATCTTCTGTGTGCTTTATTGCACCTGTAACCACAGCCAACAGTGATGTCCAGGTGTCCTGGAGTACACCTGGACATCACTGCAGCAAGGTGAGAAGTCAAACCTCTGGAGGTCATCAGGGGGCAAAACAACACTGCAATGTAGAAAATCACACAAAACACTATAAAGAGTTTATGTAGCAACATAACAGCAGCTAGATTACAGCCTAACAGTCGGCCAACACACCATAGATGTCAAAGTGCACAATAAGAAAAATAATTATGACTTTTAAAGGTTTTTTTCAGGGACAATCAACATCAGTGTACATGTGCCAGCGTTAGCCAAAAGGCTAATTAGCCACTAAAACAAGAATAAAACCCACAACATGTAAACTTAGAACAGGAGAAAGAGGAACAGGATAAAAATCTCAGAGGAGTAAGTCATGTATCACGCAAAGTAAGACGTGTACAATGCAGACAGTTAGTACAAAATAATGTTAAGCAGACAATCAGCACAGCCGGGTAAAACATGACAACATGAAATCACATTACATTACAGAGGACAGACAAAAAGGCAAGCAAGCAGTGACTCTGAAGGCAGGTCTGGTTGCTTTTTAATCAGATTTTAAGATTATATGCAGAACGGTGAGTCGCTATATCGTGAAACATTTTTCCCTCTATATATGGAATTTTTCTAATATTGTGATGCACAATTCTTCATAATGTCATCTTAACGGACACTCTGACCACAAATTAATATGAGGTTCATCTGCAACATCATTTAAACCCATTTAATTTTAATTAGTTTTCCCCGTTAATTTCCCCGTTAAGTAGCTTTAAAGTTGGAAAAATCATCTTATTCCACACTGACAGTATCTCACTGTATCTCCACTGGAATTTAAATTGAGTTTGTAATGAGTGACCCACCGACAGGTCACTGAGATTTAAGCCGTGTTAACAGGTGATCTGTCTGTACTTTTTCAAACATTTTTTTCCATATAGCCCCCCCCATCACACGTACCATCGTTTCAATCAAATCATTCTGATCGTAAACGATTATGTCATGTTTGACCAGGCATCAGGGTTTAATTTGGTCCATCAAATCATCCCATGGTGTGAAACTATAATCCATGCAGCACACTGAGGCAGTTATTGTGCTGCTTGACTTTTACTTACTGTACATGTGTGGACATGATGTCTCCACACACCTGCCCATGTTATCAACAGCTGAGGCTTATAGATTAACTAATCCAGACAAACAGCT
The DNA here is from genome assembly GCA_008360985.2 of Macquaria ambigua. Taxonomy (NCBI): domain Eukaryota; kingdom Metazoa; phylum Chordata; class Actinopteri; order Centrarchiformes; family Percichthyidae; genus Macquaria; species Macquaria ambigua. Next base: position 104,278 of record VMKM01001490.1, on the reverse strand, counting down.
TTGAGACAACTCAGGCTACTATCCCAGCACACAGAACATTATTTTTAGAGATTTTAGTAGGGACTTTGGTGGGTAAATGCTGTTTGGACTGGTCTGTCACTAGAAAGACAGGAAAACTGTAGAGTAGAAATACATAGTTTGTTGCTTTCCTCTGTATCATCTCATCATGAAATGCTGAAATCTTTCCCCTCATGTACGTGATTGGAAAATCCAGCTGTTGTTCATGCTCAACTTTTGATCAGCTTACGCGAGACGTGCAAAACAAAATTAAAAATTAAAAAACAGCTCGACTCACCATGTTTGGGAGCCCGGGCACGAGAGACTCTTTGTGGTTTCCTTCACCTCTCCCTCTGCGCTCCCTCATCACTCCCTCCTCCGTCTTGGGTGAGTTTCCATCAGAAACCCACCCAGATTTCCCTCTAATCCTCACAAGTCCATCTGTTACTTTCCCTCCCTTTTGCTCCCTATTCTGTGCCTATTCATGCATCCACACAGTTCTCTCTCTCTCTCTCTGTTTTCTTCATCTCTCCTCCTCTCTCGCTCATAACCCTCCTGACCTCTGGTCCTATAGTGATTAATTTGACAGTATGGTATAGAACAGCTTGGATTGAGATGAGTGTAACGGCATTGTGCTCTCATGGGTTTGTGCTGCTCTCTAAACTTCAACCCTTCTTAACACAAACCAGTACAGCTGTACAGTCGGCTGTATACAGCTGCAGGCTTTAGGCAATCCCATCACTTGAAGGTTATTGGTTTGAATCTCTGATTGGAAAACAAGTGAGCCAGGAGCAGCACGTTTGGGACAGTTTGTACAAAGGTTTTCTCGCTTCAGTTGAGTTTGTTCGGCTCGGTGAGAACGCTAGAAGCATCAGAAACAGAAGGAGAATATAATTCAAGCTATTTAACGTGCATATTTAGCCAAACTGGTAAGAACACCGAAGAATAAGAAGAATAAGACCATTATCCTTAGTTAGCATGCATCAGCCGACAAGTAGTACAGAGAACATGGCTGACAAGTCTGGTCCAAGTTGATTTCAACAAGAATAGGAGTCTGCAGCCATGCTAGCAGCTCTGTGAGGCCGTATTAAGGCTTTGAGCTAAATGCTAATGTCAGCATGCTAACATGCTCACAATGACAACATGCTGATATTTGCTATGTGATGTTTACCAGGTTTATCATCTTAGTTTAGCGTGTTAGCAAGAATTATTCTCTTATTTTTATATTTTTGCTTTAATTTATTTACTTTTTCGTATTTCATTTGATTGTTATCTAATTTATTTTATTTTTTCACACATTGGAATCTTGATTTGTACATGGATGTTCATTTTATGACCACAAGCTGATTGTCTGTATGTTTATAATGTTTAATAAAAAAAAGTTTACCGTGTTAGCATGCTGACACAAAGAAGGCTACAGCTGATGAAATTTTAACTTGATAATGGCGCTCAACTTAAGAAGCATGTATCTCACAATTGTATCAAAACAACTTTAATAAATTTGGCGACGGAAGGCCTAACGTTACATTACATTTATTACATTTAGTGCTTCCATCATGTTTTCAGTCCTGTTTGTCTGGTTATTAGTAGGAGAAGAAAAGTCAGGGGATCAACAAAGTCAGTTAGATTCATCCTCTGGGAACCCTGAATGTCCGTACAAAGCTTCATGGCAATTCATCCTATAGTTATTGGGAAAGAGAAACGAAAGTCTTTTAAAACACCAAAATATACATGATTTATAAATGCTAATGTTTAACAAATTACAGAGTTTTAATCACTTTAACTGTTTTGTGGTGACAAACAAAGGTGGACCAGGTGGGGGACAAAAATCACAATACATTTAGATCTGTAGGAAAAACTATTTACAGCAACTATTTTGAAATTATATTGCAGTAAATAAGAACTTTTTCAGTTATGTAATCTGATTTGCTTGTGTAAAAAGGCAACACAAGGACTCTGACCATCATGTCCACAAGTAACACATGCTGACTAACTGTCAAATCCCCAATGTCCCTCCTTCTGTTTTTAGACACTAAGCCATGAAATGGGCCGTGAATGGGGAGACTCAGATCCGCCTCAGCAGTCAATCCGACATTTCCTCCTCTTCTCAACAGATTTTGTGATGGCCTTAACTACTCTCCTAAATTAATTGGGCGATACAGTGAATGAATGAGTGAATAAAATGGTCAAATACACTGTAAAATACAGAGTTTAGTTTAAGATCCCCTCCAGACATGTTTTAGCACATAATCTGCTTCGAATCATAATTTGTTTAAAATGTTTTTTTTAAACCAAAAAGCTCAAGTAACTGGTTATTTTTAATTTAATTCTTTAAAACACATCTACTCCTTCTGTCTCATTGAAAAATCCAGAATCAATGAATATGTAAATATTTTTCATATCAAAAGTTTAACTACTAGATACAAGATGTCTCCTATATTTAACTTAAGTCCATTCTCAGTGTGTGTGTGTGTGTGTGCACTGAAGGCTCCATGTGTCCATATCACACTTGTATTGGACCACGATATTGACTTTCAAATGAGTTGTGAGGTTATAAATCATGCTTGTAAAAACACAGGTCAAAGGTCAAACATCCAAGTGAAATAACAAGAAGCAAAACCTATTGTTGAGTGGAGGGGAACTTGAGAGATCTTAAAATGTAGTAAATCAATTACATGCAATTTATTTTAAAGCACTTATGCAGCATTTATTTCCCTTCAGCATGGTTGTGGGCTTACTTTTAAAATGTTTAATAATCAAATGATGATGTGTCCTAATTAATTTTGCTTTCAATATGCAAATTACAGTGGCATCAACTGGTAGTTCATGTAGAGTGACTGGAATATGTGTATTTGTGGCCCTCTTGTGGTGACAAAGGGCAAGTTCTTTATAGGTTGGAAGACAAAGCTGAGCTCAAAGAAATCCACAATAAAAACAAAAAGGGATTCGGTTTAAAAACTAAGATTTGAGAAAATCTTTTGAGAAAAATCTGCTGTAGAAAATCAGATATACAATAAAGCCACAGTGCTGAACAGACACAGTGAGAACAGTAAGTGCGTCACTTCTTGTATCATTTTATTTCTCAAATGTACTGTATACTGTCACAGTTTACAACACAGCTTTTAATTTAAATACACAGCAAAATAAATTCATTTCATACAAAATTAAATTTGAGAAATAATAATAATAGTGTTATGGACTAGTTTCCATTCTCATCTTTCCCTACTTTAACTCCTTGAGCCTAAACTGTCTTTTCAGTCAAGTTTCCCACCAAAGTTCACATTTACAAAAGGAGCCAAAAATACATGAAAGATGTGTACAGGCCCATGAAACACAAAGAATGCTAACAATTCAAAACTATGTGACCTCTTAGAAGTCATTGGTCCTGTCTGCTTTCAGGGTGGCTTTCATTTACTGAACTCTCATGTTTTCACATAAACTGTGATTAATCCTGCTGCCTGTTCATGTTTTCTAAGTCAAAACGTCTCAAAAACGTATCTTCAGCCACAAGGACGCAGCTGCAGAGCTACATAAAGAGATGCAGAAACAGTAAAGTGGAGCCTTTTAGACACGTTTGCCTTTTGTTGAAATACTTCATTAATCACTCGCACACCAAACACACACACATAAACTTACAGGGGAGGATCCACTCAAGAGAGCATGCACATTAAAGACGTTGATATGTTCAAATTCGGTTTTTATTTAGCTAACACTGCAGCTAAAAATCATACAATACATTTCTGTTTCTTGTCTAATGCCAGGAGATACAGTGAAGACATGTTCGATTACACAATGAATCCAGAACGACTACTAATCTAAACAGGGAAGAAGAGAAAGCCACCATTGGTTACTGAGTTGATTGATAATGCAGTGTTTGAGTCAGATTAAAGCCAATCACGCTTAACATCACGTGTGACCAATACCATCAGCTGAACCTGTCTGATAATGACACTGTAACAAAAGTTAACCTGAACTTGTCTTTGTTGGAGGCCATTGCTGCATCAATAAATAATCAAGCAATAAATCAATCAATAAATAGATCAATAAATAGTTACTCATGATTGTAACACTAATATACAGTATATTTCAAGGTTAATCTGTGATTACTTCCACTATTTACATCAGCACAATATATACTGCACACACACTGCGTGCATATGGTCACACACACACACACAAACACACACTCCGCCTTGTACAAACACATGCACACTTCATGAAAACCTTCAGTGACGTCTTTCCCAGATCAGCTCTGTCAGTGTTTTACAGGTCCAGTCACAGAATCACACAACACTCACATCAACAGTAATTCTTCAGGATTTCCACATAGACACTCTCCGTTTCTTAGACTTGTGCATGAAAAAGAAAAAGACTGGCTGATCCAATAGATTTGTTTCAAGTAAGTACACAGCTTCACACATATTTTGTGTGCATTTCTGTTAATATATTTTTCTGCATACATTTAAACCATGGCTTTTATATTATTTTAATTGGACATGTGTAGATCTCAAGGGGAGAAAAAGGTAAGATGATGGGTTTAATTCAAGGATCATGTTTGCATGTTTTAGCCCGACAAGTAGTACAAATGTAACTACTGCCCATTTTCTGAAAGTATTCTATGAAGGTTTGTACCGTTTCTTACCTTCCGGGCTGCCATTGATTTTTGTCCATCAATGAAAATATTTATTTTATTTGTCAAAGTAATACTATTATTACATGCTAGTTCAGTTACAAGCAGGAACGCTCACAATTGAATTAGTCTCGTAAAGAGTTTTGGAAACTCTTTCTTGGTGCGTTCAAGGATATTCTGAAATCCGAGCTTTAAGAGTCGGCTGCTGAAATGCCAAATTCACATAATCTTTTTCACGATAGCAATGTTTGCTTATTGTTTGTCTTCCAAGCACTTTGAATTGCCTTGTTATTGAAAGGTGCAATACAAATAAATATGCCTTGCCTTCCAATATGAGTTTCCTTAACAGTCCCTGTCTACAAAACTGAAATAACATTTGATAGTATTTTACAGTTGACAAAAAACATGATGGAAAATTCACAACATGATGAAGGTAACAAACCAATGGCTGCCTGGAAGATACATAGGAAAGCAATCTAAAATCCTGTGGCTATGTTTTGGAAGCATACATAGTAGATGCATTTACAAGGCTACAGCATGTAAAACTAACCTGTGTGGTCATTTAATATAATCCCTGTATCTGATGGGAAAGATTACATGTCAAGTTGTCAGAACAGGAACGGATTGTTGTCTTTGTTCACTGTCTCACCCAACCCGCTGCCTGAGAGCCACTGCGGTTGGAAGGGGACTCCACCTGCCGCCTGTGGAGTGGATCCTCCCAGGTGAGCCACTCCTGCTTGGTGATTCCCTCCAAAGAAACTGGACTGACCCATTCCTGTTTCAAATAAGTGGGGGTCTGCCAAAGGATTCCCCACCAGAGATCCAGACTGCACCATTCCCATTCCCATTTGTGGACTCCCTCCTATGGAAACGGATTGTACCATTCCAGTTCCTGAACACGGAGGAGCCACCTGAGCTGCCTGCAGCATATTTAAGCCAGAGTGAGACACCCCCATGGTATGGGATGGTAGCTGAAATAGGGGAGTTTCACTGGAAGTGTTAGCATCTCCAAAAGTGTGAGAATGTGCACCAAAGGGGGGAGCAAGGGTGGAACCAAAGGGGCTGCAGTGTGGTGATGTTTCAGGAAGGGCCCCTGATCTGACCACAGGGCCAGATGTCATGCCCCTGGTTTTGAAAGCGCCTGGGAAATTAGGAGGAGTAACAGGAGGATGGAGGGATGAGGGGAAGGAGGGAGGGATATACAGTTTGAAGTATTCCAGCAAAGAGAAAAATGCACCAAAGCAGAGAGAGGGGTGAGAGGAGTTAAACATCTGTTGGTTAATATACACTAGTCTCTATACTAAACTTCAATAGGTCACTAATGCTCACACACACGCACATACACAACAACATCTGTACACTACAGCACGACCACATGGGAGGGGTGGTTAGGCAAAACACATAATCACAATAAGCTTTTCCATACAAACCAATTCATAAATATTTGTCAGTCATAATGTCTCCACCCCCCTCTCTGTCTCTCTCTCTGGACTGAAGACTTCAGATGAACAGTAGTGGAATGCATTTGAAACATCACCGAGAGAATAACTGATTTTTAGCATCTCAGTGATTTTCCAGTCTTTGAGGTTGATCATGCATCCATTTGAATCAAGCGCACCACAAATAATTCCACATGAAGCCTTTGTCAAAAATGGTATTTTTCACCCAGAGTGAAGCATTTTTTCTGTCCTTACCAATGGCTTGTGTCTGGGTGGCGAGCGTGTTGACGAGGGGGCGCAGTTTGGGTTTGGGGTTAGAAGAAAATAGATCGTCCAAGTCAACAAGTGACGCCCCCGCAGAGCCTAGAAACGAAGCAGTCTTTCTATATGCCTCCTTTTCCTGCGATGTTTGCTTTCCTGCAATAAAATAAAGGTCCAATTCTACTCTAAAAGGTGTTTTCTTTTGGGGACAGGTCAGGGAGAAGAGAGAGCAAAGCGGAAGAGAAGTTTAATTGATTAAGATTGTTAGCCAACTGCAGGCTGATGGGAAGATGGAGGTGAAATGGAGAAAATGGAAGAAAACGGTCACACATGCAAATGACCATTAAATGTACACAAGAAAAGCATATATTCATACATAAATGCAAATACACACAGATGCAGGCACAGACAGTTAAGGTTTTAGTCACCATTCTCAGCCGAGCACTAAGCCAGCTGGCAAAGACTTCTATCGATTAATAAGCATACATTTTAGCAGACTACTGCTGAAGACAGAAGAAAGATTTATTTGATTTAATCAGAGCAGAGCATTTTATTGCTGAGTACAAAGCAGACAATGAGGTTTTACTCTTATGACTAATGGATGGATCACAGAAATATGCATTCAGAAAGAGTGTAAAGTGCAATTTACCCGTCCCATTGCTAGTTGCGTTGCTCGGTGCACCCCAAGGATCACCTTTTTTAGACGCTCCGTCTCCAAAGGGGTCACTAAATGGGGAGGAGTCTGAGGGTGGAGCAGGTGAACCCCACGCATCATCTGTGCTAATTGGAGCTGCAGCTAAACAGGGAAATAGAGCAGGCAGGCCAAATGAGGACAAAACAGTAATATACAGAAGCACCCAATATTTTAAACTAATGCCTTTGTTATTTCTCTGTTAAAATACTCTAAACATGTGGTTCAGTTTTTAGCTTTTTCTGTAGCTTTCAACCATATCACACCACCTTCTTCAGCAACTGGAACTGGCCCAGGTGTCATCATATGACCTAAGTAAGGAACTTCGGTCATGCAATAACAAGTGGTTACATATTCCTGTCTTTGTTCAAACTCAAACTGTCCACTGAGTCATGGTCGATGACTTTGAGCCCTTGCCAGTCGATGCTATGACTGGTTTTGATGTTCACAGATAGCTGATGTTTGCTTCCGGTGCCCTTTCAATCTCTTACTCAGTGTCCTTGCCATTTCACCAACAAAGTGTTCACCACAGCTCTTGCAAGAGATGCTTAAAGGTTTGCGGTAGGTATTGACTCCTTGTGTCTTCAAGACTCTGGCAAGATATTCCTACAGCCTAACCATGTAATAAAATCTCACTGTGATGATTCTGGTGCCACAAAAGTAATGTCGCCCCTATATATGACCACTTGTTATCACGCAATCGTGATAATGCAAAAGTTCTGATGACACCTGAGAAAGTTGTATTTGCTAAAGAAGGCCATGAGATACAGAAGCAAGCTCTGGAAAAAACTACTAAGACCCTTGAGTTTAGAATATTTTATCAGATAAATGTGTTCCCATGCTCCAAGAATTAATTTTCATTCTCAAGTATTTATTTGTTTGTTTCTTACCTGGGGCTCCCCATGGGTCATTGTCCGGTTTGGATGCATCCCCAAATGCATCAGAACTATCAATGGGTGAGGAGGCGCTTGTCCCGTCCCCCCAGGGATCTTCCGCCTGTGTTTCCTTTGGAGCAGATGGTGCCCCCCAGGGATCTGACCCAGTGGCGGATGGAGGGCTAGCAGGGGCTCCCCACGCATCTGCACTGCCTTGGGGCGAGCTCACCAGATGGGCATTGAAGGGATCTGAGGCATCATCTTTTGGTGGACTGGATGGCACAGCAAATGGGTCCTCTTTAGGGGGTGTTGTTGGTGCAGCGAAGGGGTCGTCTTTTGTAGGTTTGGATGGCGCAGAGAAAGGATCCTCTTTAGGTGGTGTTGTTGGGGCAGCAAAGGGGTCATCTTTTGAGGGTTTGGATGTTGCAGAAAAAGGATCTTCTTTGGGTGGTGGTGTTGTTGGTGCAGCGAAAGGGTCGTCTTGGGTAGGTTTAGTTGGTGCAGAGAAAGGATCTTCTTTAGGTGGTGTTGTGGAAGCAGTGAAGGGGTCATCTTTTGGGGTACTAAATGGATCATCTTTTGGAGCATTAAACGGATCATCCTTTGGAGTATTGAACGGATCATCTTTTGGAGCATTGAACGGATCATCTTTTGGAGCATTGAACGGATCATCTTTTGGAGCACTGAAAGGATCATCTTTGGGTGCATTGAACGGATCATTGTTAGACGAACTGAAGGGATCTGGTTTATCTTTTGGAGGAGCAAATGGATCTTCCTTGTCTTTGGGTGTATTGAAGGGGTCTGAACTATCTTTTGGTGCAGTGAAAGGATCATCTTTTGCACTAAATGGATCAGGTTCATCTTTTGGTGCTGCAAAAGGATCTTCTCCATTCTTTGGCGCTGAAAATGGATCTTCGTCAGTTTTCGGTGCTGCAAATGGATCTTCATCAGTTTTAGTTGGAGCCCCCCAAGGATCACTGCTGGCTGCTGTGTCAGTTGTGTCTGGTCTTTTGGGTGTGCCCCATGGATCTGTGGCCTCTTTAGGTTCTTTGGGGGCACCCCATGCATCTGGTTTCACCTCCTCTTCCTCTTCTTCTTCTGCTTTCTTTCCTCCCCAAGCACCTCCTTTAATGTCATTGCCTTTGCCTGCATCCTCCCATTTCAGCTCGTCTTCACTCATCTTGGCCTAGAATATTGCAGATGCAAAATTAGAAAAGTAACTTACCAACAGTTTCATTAGTGGTGTAACTAAACCCTTCCTGTTTACACAAACTCGAACAAGTCGAGTAATGAATTGCAATTGGTATTTGACCTACAGGGTTTGGTACTCATAAGTATCCCCACACCTGCCCCCAGTCCAGCCCCTGCCCATGAATGTGGTTCCAGAACCATTGCTGTGCGTGGTGGTGAGCCAAAATATATAGTTTTTTTTGCACCAGATAATTCTATTTTATGTGAAAATCTTCTTCTCTGGACTGGAAAACCCAGGGTTAACAGAACTTGTGATAAAGACTGACTGAAACCAAAAGAGTCAAGGTATAGTCTAAAGACTAAAGGTGCTTTCAGACAGCAGCTAGGAGAAGGAGGGCTATTTGATGCTGTCATCATCTTGAGTTGATGACAGTTCAACTTTTCCAACTTGCCGGGTTGTGCCCTGCTGCTGCTAACTCAAAATACAGAATATCGACATTGCTGGGTGGCAGCCATGGTGGCAACTGCTCGCAATCCAAAAGCACATAACAGGAGAGGTTTTTTTACTTCATTGATGGCTTCTGAAGTTTGGTGAACAACTCTGTAATCTCATTTCAAATGCTCTACTGTTTGACTGAAACTTTGAAGTAGTTTTTGGTTGGTCATTTTACTTTTTATTGTATATATTGGGTGATATTGCTTTTCCTACCTATCATTTACACCTCAAATACTCCTAGAAAATAAGCTTCTTTAATAAATATGATGTATAAACATTGGTTTCTCCAACAGAACAGGAGCCGAATGAACTAATTAATATACAGGGGGCAGACACAAAAACATGAACACCTACATGATATGCAATTCAATACAGTAGTCTTCCAAAAACTGTTATGGAAAGCTCAGTTGTGTTGAACATTTGTCAAAGAGATGTTGATATAATTCAATAGTTATTTTTGAGGCTATGGTTTGTAGTGTTATTGCACTTGTTGCATTATATTGTACTGGTGTAGTGTTGATACTACTGTGTCCACTTGCTGTGGCTGAGCACTGTACTTGCTATAAGCTTACCCTCCTCTCTGCGTCTTTCTTCTCAGCTTCCTGTCTAAGGCGCTCCTCTTTGCGGGCAGTGAAGGAAGCAGTCAAATCGGCCACTGACGGTATGTTGTCTAAGCATGGAAGCCCCGAGCTTCCGGCAACGTAGACAGGCTTGTAGTTGGGATCCTTGATGCCGTCCGTGGATGAGGCTGATTATAAAGGATGAAAAAGAGATGGAATGAGATTTGTGTGAGAGACGCAGACAAATAAAGATAATTATACTAAAACAGTTGAAACAATAGGTATTTAGCAGTGATACTTTAGGACAGGAAGGGCTCACCAGCAGAACTTTTTGACGTCTTCTCTCTGGTCTTGACGGCAAAGTCTCTCTCCTCCTTTAGTTTCTCATCGTTCTCCATAAGAACAAGGACAACCTTGGCCTTATCTCTCACATTTGCACCCTGAGACAGATATGCTTACATTAGACTTTGATTTGGCTCTGACCATTTGAGCAAAATCCTCTCTAAGCCTGAACATATACCTGAAACAAACCCCAAATAGTATAGGTCTTGTAAAACAAGCCCAAATCTAACTAAGGTCTAAATGTAACCAATAAATAAATAAACTCTGACTTAAGCCCTTTGGATCTAGTCAAGCCTGAAAGTGTCACGCATTGGAAAGCTTTTGAATCAAGGCTTTCTTACATTTGTTTGAGACAGCAAACTTAGACTGTTTTCCTCCTTTATTTGTGAACCTGGCTTGGTGGTTAATGGAGTATGATGATATGGATATTATAGTGACAATAATGGATAACCTTAATGCATTGCATGCAACCTTTTAATGGATACTAAAAGGTTGCATGCTTTGGACATTATCAGGAAGCATGTATCACCTGGTCTTTGCCATCCTTTTCTACAAAGCGATACTCTGTGAGGGCTTTGACGATGTAGATGTTGTCTTTCATTTTCAGAAGCACACGATCGTCACCGGTCTTTAACAGGTACTCCAGCAGTGTCAGGGACTGGTATGAAAAAAGCATGACAGTGAAGAAATTTATGTGAAAGAAAAATGTATGGCTGAAACAAAAATAAACTGACAATCCATACAGTTTCCAACAGTTTTGTTTTCTATATAATTGTGGAATTCATAGGACAAAACAATGAAAGAAACAAAACACAATCTGTGTAAAATCACAGATTTGTTAGGAAAGGATAAACAATATGCAAAAGCTTCAAAACGTGCAATGCTTGTAGGGGACACTGGTGTAACTGATAGCCAATACAAAGTCACATGACTGGCAAAGTTACAAGGTCTGTTATGTTACTGACTAGGTGATATCAGTAACTTAATAGCAGATATGTGGTGCAGTGTAGGTCTTTACTAAAGATCACATTGCTTTCAATAAGGATCCTTAAAATGGCAATACATTTCAGTTGAGCTAGAACAGTTAAAAACTGCTGCACTGGTAAACATTGCAAAGTTAATTTTTAATCTTTTAGTCTTTGTGTATCCCTCCACATAGTCACTCTAATGCAGAATATCTATAATAACACTTAATTTAAAATCAAAAGAGTTTAACAAAATATGGTGGTTATAAAAGATGTCTACAGGGACACAGCAGGCTGATACAGGGCTCTTATTACTTATTGGACATTGACCAGTCAGCGTCCTTAACCGTTAGATATGATCCTCCCTGACCAGAGCTGAGCAAACCTCCAATGAAATTTTAATTTCTCAGCTTTCTGTGCTCATGTTACTGTTCAGTTATGGTTTCAAATGAGTTAGTCTTTCATTTAAAAAGCCCAATTTTGTACAAAGAGATTTTGTGCACCATGGTGTACGCACAAGGCAAGAAGATTGTAGAAACATCCTTGAATTGGTTAAAAAAAATTGTTATATTTAAGGATACTGAAAGTCAGTGTAAAAATACTGGCTGTTGGTAACCTCAGTATAAAAGTATCCCAGTTGGCTATCAAAAGCCTGTATTGTTTAGTCCATGTATGAAATGCTAAGTAATAAAGAAAAGATGGACTATGTATTTATTGTCTAAGACCAGAGAAATGTTTATCATGTTGGTCACAGCCCTTGTTTCAAAATGAAAGCTACAGATGTCATGTCTGAACACAAAGTAAGGGACGTGTTGTGCATTGATAATTGTTACCTTGTGGATGTGTCTCCAGTTCTTGTCGTCTTTCAGGCGTTTCCAGAGCATCGTCATGATCTCGTTGCAGGCCACCACATTGTAGGTCAGATCGGAGATGTCAGCCATCTGAGTGCTAGATGGACCCCATGGGTCATTAGACGTCGCCTCTCTCACCTGCAAAAGAAGCAAAGCAAGAAATGTCAGTGTGTAGGAAATATAAGGTGGCTGCAGCCTAAAGTTCAGAGATGCCAGCTTGTGACAAAAAGACTCACAGGTTAAGTTCTGCCAGGTAACTAGCGATATTGTTTCATCAGATCAGCATTTTAGCAAGAACAATATCCCTGACTCTAAAAACCTGAAGGTTAGGATCTAAGGGAACGGCTCGCTGTGACTTAAGAGAACTGCATGTGTTCACTAGTGTAGAAACTTTAAATTAATGGATTGTTTTATTGATCTTCCACCTCTTCTGACTCAACTGACTCTTTGGTGGGCGGATCCTTTCAAACTCATGTTAGTATAGACAACAATGGTTTCAAACCACAGAACAGCATTTAAATGCCACATGTCTAATGTTCAATAACTATGTGTATAAAATGATGCACAGTACATCTAAAATTGCTGGGAAAAGAAAACACTGAACATGTGATTGCAACATGCATGTCTTCCCTTATCTCTCCTCCCTGTTTTCCTGTCTCCTATCTAATAAAAGCAAAAGTGTTCCAAAAATGCATCTTAAACCAGACAATACAGAATACAACAAGAAAGCATTTTAAGTTCAGCTAAAGGGGAAATGTAGCTGAAATAATGGGAATATTAGGGTTCACATAGTTCTCCACCCCTTGATTTCAGTTTCTCTTACCTTGACCTCAGCCTCAGAGTAGTTCTGGACCAGGTTCTTAAGCTGTCGGCGGAGCATAGAGGACGTCATGGTGTCAAGGGGGGAGGTGGGGAATCAAACCACCGCGATCTGATTCAGAGAAAACGTGTCAACAATGCTGCATACTTACAGTCAGCACAGAGAACTGGAAAAGAAAGATCCACAAACATACTACACATGCTTACACTCAAATAACACATACAAACTCCCATACCTTTTGTAAAATCTGGCTGTGCTGTCAAAGACTTTTTTTTATGTTGCTTGAGTGCAGCTGCTGGCTCAGTGAGTGTACATCCTGCTGGTCTCTCTTCCCCCTGACTGCATTGGCTTTTCTGAGGATGGCAGAAACCAGATCCTGCGGCTGCAGGGAGGAACCAGTCGACATAAAAAAGAGCTGAGGCATGGGTTGGCACTGAGTTACAATGGCAAGCAGACAATTATGAATACATGGCTGCAAAGCTAGACTAGAGGTGTGTCTACACCTGGTGAATGTGACAGCTCGTATATGTTTGTCAAGATCACTGCGACAAACACAGAGCCTCATCTTGGTTAGCTAGCTATCTGGCTAAGCTACAAGCTAATTAGCTGCCAGCATCCTAGGGCTGGTGTGAGAAAATATAAGCTAAAACCTGACTAATAGTGCACCTGGATGATCAGTCTGAGCCACATTAACTTTAAGTCGACGTGCTTGCAAGTAACGTATCTGTCAGGAGTCACACATCGTTGGTTTCAGGACCTCGGAGAGCGACTGAAGACGACCAGCAGCCGTCAATATGGCTAACGGTCGAGCGTTGTTGTTAAGCCAGCAACAATCAGCTTAAATATCAGACTTTCGCGATCAACGGAAAGGTTATATTTCAAAAAACAGCCACTGCTTTTAGTTAAAAATAACACCCACTGGTCGCGCGTTATTTCGTGTATTACATAAGCGTATTTGCAGTAAAAATAAAGCACTAACCCCGGAGTAGATCGTCAGGAATCTTTGAGGAGACGACACGAAGCGAGGGTTTCCGCTTCCGCAGTTTTCAGCAACTGCAAGTCCACGCCCCCTTAGGATATTCTTTATTTTTTATTTTTTTTCTCAGTTAAATACCCATTTCTGTTAACCAGTACTCTCAAATTAAAAAATAAATTACCGAAAACTTAACATTTCTTTTACACAAAAAATATCAAGCAGTTTCATGAGAGTAAAGCATGGATGTATGGAGTAAAGTACCGTTGATAACATTTCTGATGCATAGGATAATGTTATTACTGAGTGAGCTTCAGCTAAAGCCGTGTGGCGGTTAGGACGTCGCAAACCACACACACACAAGCCCCTCTAAGAACCGAATAAATGAGTCACAACCACAACACCCACATCAATAACAGTTGATTCAAGATGGCGGCCGAGGGCGAGTACGAGTCGGTGCTGTGCGTGAAACCCGATGTCAACGTTTATCGCATCCCGCCGCGAGCTTCAAACCGCTCATACAGGTAAATAAATAACTGTCGGCCATTAACGGCGCTGTAATATGTGACTTAACGGTGTTTGGTGTCGCTCTGTGTGGGCATTTCACTTTCACTGCTCGCTGCCAGTGCATGCTTTCAAACCACGAATAGGGGCACTGGCTTTATGTTATGTTTTTGGAAGACCGGTGATGAAAATACGTTTCCAGTTGTAAAGATGTGGCCACCGTTTGAGCCGTTGGCTGGTTTTCTGAGCCGTTTGTTCAGGGCGGTTGAGCTGTCAGAGATGTGACGGGGGTATTTGTCATCATGTCGGGTCGATACGGGCGGTTTGCCAGGACAGTCCCACTCGCTCGAGTGACAGCTTGGATGTCCTCTTTACACAGTGAAACTATTGAACTGAAAAGTGACGATTTCAGGATTTTCTGTCTGTGTGGTTTTTGCTTGAGGTTGTCATTACAGGCTATAACTTGAGACTCTGTAAACATCTGGACAACGTCTGGATGGGCATGCAGGGAGAGATTACACCAAATAAGCATAAAATGAACGAAAATGAGAACCTTTACATAGATCCATATGGCTACCAGCACCCTCATATTATAGATTTTTGTCCCATTTGAGTTACAGTATGACTTTAGAAATTAGAAAGAGATGTGAAGTGTAAGTGTGAAGGTTTACCCACCTTTATATTCATACCTAAGCCATTATAAATTAATAAATAACTATGTATTGTACAATTAGTTTAAGTTTGTGGTCCCCAACCCTCAAAGGTTTCCTGAGATAAATATGAAGGGACACAAGATGGTTAAAGGCATGAGAGGGATTAAAAACAAACAAAAACAAAACATAAGTTTAATTTGGCAACTTTTCTCAATTTTTTACTTTTTTTCTTCTGTAGTGGATGCTTTCACCTCTTCATATCTCTAAAAGCCCTTCAAATTAAACAAAAATCTGTCTTTGCCTCAACTGCTCATAACTCACATCAAAGCCATAACCTGCTAATTGGGTTCACAAGAAGACATAACTTTATATCAAGAGGTCAAAGGTTAGGAATCACTGGTGTAAGTGATACGATCTCTCGCAGTAAAACATGTATTAATACTTTCCTGAAAAATGTAACTCTGATATATTGATTTTAATGTTCTGTCACTTGACTAATCAATAGCCTGACACATTCTCTCGTCGTGGTAGTATTATGCAAAATGGTGTGTTTTGGGTGATCAGATATTTTAAAACTACCAGAGTTCAATGGTTCAGGTTGTATAGTTGTTTTAGAGTTTTCAGTGTAAAAAAAAAAAAGATGCACACATTCTTTGTAAACAGATTACATAGTTAATATCAATGCCAATCAATGCCCTGTTAATATATCAGTTTTTGTGAGTAAAGTTTTAGTCCAACACCCTGTTTGTCTACAGGGCAGCTGACTGGAAGCTGGATACTCCAGACTGGTCTGGTCGAATGAGGCTCACAGCCAAGGGCCAAGTGGCATACATCAAACTGGAGGACAAGGTCTCAGGTATGACTTCATCTTGTATTATTACTTTAAAACCCGATTATGTGACACTCATTACATTACAGCATTACAGCTCACACGAGCCAACTGTACATTAATTTCCCAGTACAAATCGTCAGAAGCCCAGAGTTAGCTCAGTGATAAATTGGTTACCTGTCCAAGATTTACCCCCAAATAGACTCCAGCCCTCAGGGACTCTAACCAGGATAAATGGTTTAGAAAATAGATGGATGGCTCACTGTTAGAACACATGGTTCACCATTTTGCTTGTCATTTCCCCTCCTGCCCTGCAGGGGAGCTGTTTGCCCAGGCACCAGTTAAGGAATATCCTGGTGTCGCAGTGGAAACGGTCAGCGACTCCAGCCGATACTTTGTTCTGCGGATACAGGATGACAACGGTGAGGATGTCATTGTTGTGGCAATTATTTTTTAGTCTGCACAACTGCAAACCATTTATTAAGCTTGCCTGTTTGAAGGCCCTAAATCCACTTTGAGCATGTGGATATGAAGAACTTTATGTTGGCTGGTGTTCATGTCAGTTACTGTAACGTCATCTCTTGTCCGAAGGTCGCAGCGCTTTCATAGGAGTTGGCTTCGGGGACCGAGGGGACGCTTTTGATTTCAACGTGGCTTTGCAGGACCATTTCAAGTAAGCAGTGACTGAGTGGTTTCAGTGTACTGTCTTTCTCCTTGAAAACAAGATGCTGTCTTTGAGATATACAGTACTGTACAGTACTTGTGGAAAGCTGCATGCTGTCGTTTTTCTGCAAACTGCTGAGATGCATTGTTTATTTCTGTATCCGTGCTGATGCGATGAGTGTCTCTGCCTCCCTGCAGATGGGTGAAACAGGAGAATGAAATCAGTAAAAGTGCACAGCTCGGGGATTCAGGACCAAAACTGGATTTGGGCTTTAAAGAGGGACAGACCATCACACTCAACATAGGGGTGAGAACCAGTTTGTGAAACATCAAAATGTCCAGCTTTATACTACATTTTCAAACATTTAAAATAAAATGAGACTGTTGGCGAGTGTAGAAAGTAATGGTCTTATTAGTTTTATAATTAAATTAGCCTACAAGTAGTCATAATAAATCAGAAATGACGCATGCATTTAAATAACTTTATGCTGCCTATAAAACTTTAAATGGAGCTAAAGTGTAACTGGAGATCTAAAGCCTTGAGGACCAGTTGTAGTTCACAAATCAATCAATTTACAATTAGTTAATTTTTCTGTTTTGTACCACACATGGCTCTCAAAAATCAAGTTTTCTTGCTCTTCTTCAGTCAATCATTTTACGTAATTTGTCCCCAAAAGTCTTTTGGTTTTGCAGCAGTGAAACAAAAACACAGGATAAAACACAAGGAAATAAAAATAAATGTAAACATAGTTAACATGTATGTGTTAAAAGGGATTAAGCTAAATGTCATGTAAAGATACTGGTGGTTAAAACTCACAGGTAAAGCGTAAACATTCCTAAAATCCTTCCTGAACATCTGAGATGTTTTCTTCCCTTTTTTAAAGATGCCATTTTTCTTTTCTCTGTCTCTAGCAAGGTAAAAAGAGGGATAAACCCCGCCCACAAGGCTCGGGTGGGTTTGGACTCCTCCCACCACCACCTGGAGGCAAGATAGCCCCTCCTCCTTCATCAGGCTCATCCAATCACAACATAGTCCCCCAGACGGGAGGCACAGCAACAGGTAGGTGGCACTCTCGGTCAACTTAAAGCTACACCAGGCTGTGCCTAAATGTAAATCACTCTCTGTGCATCTGTATTCTAACATGTGCATTTACTCTACAAATAGAGCAATTAACCTCTTTGCAGTTTGTGGGTGGGTTTTGCATAGGAGTCTTGTGCAGCTTTAACCTACAGGAGTGACCTATTTTCTTAATAACTGCGTTAATTAGTTGCTGTTAAGTGAGTCACACGTTTCAGAGCTTCAGGCTGCAGAGAATGAAGTGCAATGTGTGTCAGTTTGTAAGCTGCTGTTAACGAGCTCTGTATTTCTCTCTGTGTCTCCGTCAGGCTGCCTGTTGGAGCTGGACAGTAGCAACTCTAACACAGTGGTTCAGTCAAACCCTAGTTCAGATCTGTGGGGAGACTTCTCTGCTCCTGCAAGGTAAACAACTCATTTCTTGTCATTTATTTATTTTATTTGGAAAGCGACCATGTACAATATTACACATAAATGTTACCATTTGATGTATTGTACCAGAGTTAGCTTAAGGCTAATTTTCATCTCGCAGTCCCTAATATAAAAGTATACAGGATTCGTACACAGTATGGAAGATGCTTACTTATAACCGTTATGTTTTCAAGGTTAGGAATTTGTTTGAATTCGAATATACTCCTTGAAAAATGCTTGATTTTTCAACATAATCTGGTTTTTCATCATCTTCACAATCACTCATGTAAACCAAAAACCTTTTAATATTTGAAATGGAACGATCCCGTCATCATATTTGTCTGTTGTCTCCTGGTGTTTAAAGTAACAATTAAAGGTTTCGAGAGTCTGGACATTTTTGGTTTAGGTACCTTGAAAGTGCTTGAATTTTACTCTTAAAAAGCTGTATGAACCCTGAAGTGTATGGACACCCGTGTGTGACTCTTTTGGGAAGCTGGCTGCAGGGATTTGTTCCCATTCAGCCACCAGCGCATTAGTGAGGTCCGACACTGATGATGGGTGATCAGATCTGGCTTGCAGTCGGCGCTCCAGTTCATCCCAAAGGTGTTGGATGGGGGGTTGAGGTCAGGGCTCTCTGCAGCCCAGTCAAGTGCTTCCACACCAAACAACAGAGAAATTTAAAATCTAAATAATTCAAATGAAAACTGTAGCAGACAAAATAAAGCGAGCAATATACAGTAGTCATTAATATTTAAGGGGACTCAAACGCATTTGTAAAAAGATGGGGAAGATCTGACAGTGAGGGCTAAACTGCTCCATAGTCTCTGAGCAGCAAAATGAGTGTCCACATACTTTTGGCCATGTAATGTAAATGCACTTGCTGTGTTATATGTTTTCAGGAGAAATTGCATTTTTAAATTTTGTGCATATTACACATTGCATTTTTATTCAGTATGAACAGCAGCACCGATACTCATGGGCTAACACATCCAGCTCGGAAATAAATTAGAGTTTAAAATTGCATGTTTTTAGGGTATTTAAAAAAAATTAAAAATTGTAGTAAGAAAGGTCATAACATGCAAAACACTGGAATTGTCCTTTTAATAACTGATATGAAAAAACATTAATTTGTGTGTTTTCAGCTCTGTTCCATCTCGACCACAGGACACCGGAAACTGGATCCAGTTTTGAGTCGTCGGCTGTTACATCGCTTGTGATTTCCATCTCACCTGCATCTGTGTCTGTAGCTTCCTGTGCATCACACTGAGATTAACTCCCACACACTGATCCCAAAGCAGAGGCGTGAAACACCCACAGAGCTGTAGAAACAACTCATGGCATCATTTCATTCAGAAGAATCACAGTTCTTTCAAATATTCTTGACAGGAAATGAAGCATTAATCTGTTAAAGCCATCACATGATATGAGCCATTTCTAATAATATTTAAGGGCTATGTGTGACGTCCTGAGAGGCAGGTGTTCCTATTTTATGTATCGGCATCGCCTCCCCAGTAGATGGCTCTCTGGACGGAGCTTTAGCTTTGATCTGGCATGTTTTTGTGGCTGCAACAGCTCCCCCTGCAGGCACTGCAGAGTGCTACATGTCAAGAAAAGGCACCAGTACTTTCCGTAACCTGCTGTGAATAATGTGCAACGAGCTGCAAAGCTCAGCTTAAGTGAAGGCTACATTAACTGTAAGACACAAATCAAAGAAGGAATTCAGACATTTTCTTTATTGTTCTACAATAGGCACTTAAATCTTATTTTTGTCAGCCTTATTCATCATTTTCCTGAATAATTTTGAAAATACAGCAGAGGCCCATCTAACTTATTTAAACATAAATCCTAAAGAAAGAACAGTTTGAGACACATAACACTCTTTTACCTCATTTGCAAGAGATTTTCACTAAGAAAAGTAGGATTTTTAGCCTGAACAGGGGATTAAATGACTCGTTCCCACCCTCACACTGTGAATTGTGGAGTAGTACAGCCTTGTCCACGTGTCTCAAAACGTCTGTATTTAAAACAGCTGCTGCAGGTCTAAAGTGTGGTTTGATTACATTATGATAATGTAAGTGGATTTAAAGATGCAACTTTAAAATGTTCAGATTAGCTTTGCTTTATGGGGTATTAAAACTAAACAGGCAAGATTTAAAATCTTCTCCGAACTCGGATGCATTCCTCTGCTTAAGTTACGTTTATCATGTCATCTACCGGTGTTTATCGCCACAGGAAAGATCCACTGTACAGTGTTTAGTGTGTTTATAGAATCACTGAGCTCACTTAAAGTGGGCTGAGATACTGTAGGAGGAATGTTTTAAGTTCGTAGAAGCTTATGGGGTACATTAACATTCCTTTCTGGCATATTACATCTATACATTTATGTTTACAATGTGAAATCATATTTGTGTTTACCACTGGGTGCTTTTTATTTTATTGTAACTCTGAAATCAGTAGCCAAATCCAGACATGTGTTCATTATTTTTAGTTATTTACATTTTACATACTTTTACTGCGTTATTTTTAATTTATTTTAAGAATTAAATAAGCTAAGTAACATTCTGCTGAGTTTGGCGATGGGTGTAAATTAAAACTACTGAAATACTTGCAGGCCTTCTTCACCCCAATCAAGTTTTTGACCTCCTGTGAAAACAGCATCTCATCCTAATTAACTAAATGAGGTAAACCAGAGTGGAAATGTAGGACTAGTTATCAGAAAGTCCTGTTTTGCTTTGAAAACCAGTGTTTTCAGTCCTTTCTTTCCTTAAGGCCAGTAATGGATCTAATGTGGGGATAGTTTGCAAGAAAATCTCTGCTTCACTTTCTGCATTAAATATGTATTAAACTTTGAATGTCCACCAGATTTACATTTAGCTGTTGAGAGCAGTCTTGCTGCATCCCCTGCACCTCCCAAATGCTCCCCCTTCTGTAACAGCCAGTCTTTATGTTAAAGAGAAAACAGACTGAGAGGTGAATGAGATGACTTTCCACCTCATTCTAATGTGCTGTTCACAGCACAGAAGAATAGTTTCAGTTACAGTGGAAGGAGTGCACATGCGATCAGTTTACCTGCTTTTTTGTGTTTGTGAAATGACCGTGCAGCTTTTTAACAGGCACAATGTTTAGGGAGCTGCAGTTTACCTGCAACAAAAGCCCTGTTGAGATCTCATGACCTTCAGTACTAAATACTGTATGTTTTATGGAGGTAAGAATAGATCTTGATAAACAAGATCACTGGAACAGTACTGACGTCTGACAGCACCTTCAGACAATCTGAGGAAAATATTTGGAACTTTAAAGACAGTTTTGGGAAATGCGCTTATTCGCTTTCTTGTGGAGAGTTAGCTGAGAAGATAGATACCACTCTCATGTCTGTGCATTTAATATGAAGCTGGAGCCAGCAGTCAGGTAGCTTAGCTTAGCATAAAGACTGGAAACCAGGGGAAACAGCTAGCATGACAAAATTGGCCTAGAAGCACCACTAAGTCTCACGTTGTATCTAATTTGTTTATATTTCCTATAAAGTCAAACTTTTCCTTGAATTTATTTTAATACTGAGCGACGTATACCTAAAAGAATGAACCTACCTAATGCTGTTATCCCCATGTGGCTTATTTCAGACTGTAAAATGACGTCAAAATGCTCTTTTACTGAACCCACATTCACTGTTAGAGATCTGAACACACCAGTCTCAGGACTGAAGGTGGGAAAAACTAAATGATTGTCTTACTTCATCTGATGAATGTCTTAATGGCAGCAAATGATATGTTAATTTTTGTGCTGAAAAGGCCTTTGGCTGATTGTGACTTTAGACAGTGTTTACAGGACTTTGACATATGAATTGTCATAAACATTTCTTGACTGTGAATTCATTTTGTTTGCATAGATTTTCAAGGTTTGCTGTGATCAAATCACATGAAGTGTATTTAACTGGCATTAAGATACAGGGCTGATTGATACGATATGTTGATATGTGTGTTGTGTTTACATTGCTTGTGTTGCTGGCTAAAATATAAAAATGTATCCCATTTCTCACGCATTCCACTCTGGCTGTAAAATCACTGGACTAACACTTTTGATTTATGACCAATTTAATGAGAAAGAGACAATAAATCCTTTCAAAGGATGCGTGATGTCTCGTTCTTACTTTGAATCCTGCAATATCACAAATAGTTACTGATACATTCACATTCAAACTGTTTACAGGGTTCGTACAGAGTCTTGAAAGTTTGGAAAATGCTTAATTTTAACTTGTGTTTTCAAGGTTAGGAATATGCTTGAATTTGAATATACTCCTTGGAAAATGCTTTTTGATTTTTCAACATAATCTGGTGTTTCACTACGACACAATCACTCACGTAAACCAAACGTCTTTTAATATTTGAAATAAAACGATCCCGTGGTCATATGTTTGCTGTCTCCTGGCATTTATAGTAAAGCTTCGAGAGTCTGGAAAATATTTTGTTTAGGTACCTTGAAACCAAAATCTGTTCAAGATTCTTTATTTCTATTTCAGGAACACCTGGATCACACTCACAGTTACAGTCTGTTCTGCCTGAGTAAAAGTTCAGTTTGCTGATAATACTTCTGTACTTCTACTTAAGTAACAGTTTGATTGTAGGACTTTTACAGCATTTTTAAAAGTATTTCTTTACATTGTGTTATTGCTACTTTTACCACTGTCCCTGGCTATTGCAGGGCAGAGAGATCCCACCATTAAACACCTTGTAGGAAGCTAGTTAGGGAAGAGAGACAGTCTCAGTAGAAGTGTGAAATATTGTGTGAGGTCAGGGCATGACCTCATCGCGCAGAAGCTTTTAGCTCTGCTGACTAACAGAAAAAGAGAGCGACAGAAAGCTGGACGGACAGACTGAGGGCAAGAAGAGGAAACCAGTATCTGGCCTCTCCTGAGCTTCATCAGGAACACGATTCTTCTTCCTCTGATTTTCTTGTCACATCTCTTCAACTCTGATGCCATTGTCGCCTTATCGTATTTGTCTATTTTAACTAAAAGTGTGACAGCACAGAACGCGTCTGATGACAGGTCTGCAGGTTTGTGTCTGTGACAGATTTGTGTGCTAACTTGTTCTGAATCTGAATGTGCTGAATGTGAACTTTAGACCATGTATTGCTGTGTTGATGTCTGTGTATGATTCCCACTTCTTTTTTGATCTGGGCCACCTCCTGCTCTGTAACCCACACTGAGCAGCATGTCTCTCCAAAACACCATCACACGTGTCATATTGATGATTAATTTGGATCTGTGTCGCAGCCAAACATAGTTTTAATACATTTGATATCCCTGCATGCTCGCTGTAGATTTTGTTTCCCTTTCCACAGAACTTTCCCATCTGTCAACATCAGTGTGATGAGGAAACAGATTTAAAGGTACAACCTGTAACTCAAATACAAAGTGTACAATACTCCCACCACAACAAGCTCAAGTATAACAGCATATAGTTTTTAATCTCTAAAGGTGTTTTCAGACAGCGAGAGGTTGCTGCCTCCACCTCTGTCATTTTCAATGTTAACACCGGCAGCAGCAAGCAGAGGGAGGACGGCTGCCAGTCTGGTCGGTCAGACAGACAGACGGACAGACTAGGCCAACACACTCCTAGAGGACTTAGGTCACTAAGTCTAATCTTAATTTAGCATCACTTTCAAAGCTACATCACCACTTCATAAAATTGATAGACAAGTGCATTTTCTCTTTGGCTTGAGGTTGTGAGGAGAAGAATTCAGAGCAGGCGCCCAGCGATGGTGTCGCAGTCAGAAAACGACATGTACCCATCACAGGACATCTGTTTGTCTCCTTCAGATCCAAACGAGGTTCCAGCATGCGTTCACGTGCTGCTCTGAAGCCACGGTGCCAGCAGAACGCCAAGTTTCTCTCAAGTCAGGTGCTGAACACTGCTGTACTCTCGCCACTAGGGGCAGGGCTCTGTGGGTGCCAATGCTAGTTGGCTGATCGGTCCACTTTGGTCCAGATTGAAATATCTTGACAAATGTTGCATGGGTTGCCATGAAATTTGGTACCATTCTTGGTCCCCAGAATCTCTAAACAAACTGTAAGATGTTTGTTTTCATCAGAAAACTACTGAGTCAGAGGATCCCTGATAGTAAATAGGTGCTAGTTTCAAGATGAATGCAACTACTGATCTCATCTGGCCTCAGTTAGGCAACTGTGGTTTAAAAGGTCCACACAAGACACACAATTAATTCAATGTCATGGACCTAAACAGCAGAAACTTAGAGTATCATTCTTGTTAATTACAGCTTAGTTCTTAATTTCAAAGTTTTGATAGTGTGTCCACTAAAGGTTCAGCCTGCCACTCATCTTGACCTCTTAATAAAATCCACTGCCAGGACAAGAAAATATATACAAATATATCACTATATGTCATATTTTGTAGCATTTTGTGACGTCTGCATTTTCACTCAAATATTGTCTTTTACTATTTATTACTGCGTTAAAATGATATATTTATGATCTGTCCTCTTGTCAACTTCTAGCCTTTCTTTTCTCACTTTCTCACTGACACTTTGCCTAGACAAACACACAGTCACACACAACCCTGGCATACTTAATACACATAGCGTTAATGCAACATATCAGGTGAAATGTCAGGAGAGGAGTTTGGATCGGGATAGTCATCCCCCCCTCGGACCCTCGGACTTCCCACGTGTGACACGGCAATCAAACTGTCTTCCTTCAACGAGCTCGCTAATTCACGAGTTTTGGCTCAGGATGGTTTGTGAGATGACTTGGAGTTGTCTCTTTATCTCTGCCACGTTAATAACATCAAGAATTTATTGCTGGCTCAAACCAGCAGCGATATATTATTTGACACTGCGTGATCGGGTGATTTAGGTGCTGCTGGAATAAGCAGGGGGTAGAGTGGGGACAGAGAGTTCAAAGGTCAAAGGTTAGAGTCACGTGATCACTTTTTGCTTTGAAGTTTTCAGGGAAACCTGAACCAACATCTCGACGGGATGATTTAGGTGGAGGTGTGTGTGTGTGTGGGTGGTTCATGGGCAGTGGGTCAGTGTATGTGTGTGTCTAAGTACAAACAGGTGTAAATCCTGCATTAGTGTCTTGTCATACCTGCATTTCCCCTATTTGACTAAACAAAACCTTAAAAACATATTATATTACATATACGTCATTTTCTTTAGTCTCAAACAACGGTGTCTAACAGGTCTGGTTCTTCTATGATTCTGCGTCATATTTCTATTTTTAAGGTCATCTGGGGGTGAGGGCAGTTTTTACATCCTTACATAGGCCGAATCGATTTATCCTACACGTTGTTTTTGTTTTCACCTCGGCTTGTTATTTACGAGTTCTCCGGTTTTTATTAGACTGGGCAGCGGTTCAGCATTCTGCGGCCTGTCACTGCTGCTTCTCCCCCTCTGACTTCACCGTCCTCTCATTCTGTAAATGCGGCCGACTTTCCCCTTTTTCACAGAGGTGTCAAAGATCAAATGTTCTCTGGCAAACAAATCATACAGTAGCCGTCCCCTGCCGCCGTCGTAGCCTGGGAAACAGAGACCAGAAGTACGACTGTGAATAAACAAACCTGCATAAACAAACTAGCTAGCATGTTAAATATATAGATGTGAGAGTGTCTGTTAAGTCAGGAATAAGTGTGCAGAAAGCAGAGCCAAAAAACCTAGTTTGCAAAGTGGCAAATGTGAATGACACAGAAGAAACTCAGTTCAAACATTAAATTACACTGAGGATCTTTCATTCATTGTGACACTGGCATTCATGATTTGTAGAGTTTATCTACATATACAGGCTAGTGATTATGACCTGGCTTGAAATTTAGCTTAATTCATCCATGTTTAGAGCTGCATCGACAGCAGGGGTCGATGCACAGCGATCTGGAAAAGAATCCAAGGTCGTTCCTTAAAAAAGCATGGCTCAGTGTATGCTATGTCATCTGGTAATGGTGGTAGTGGCAAATAAAAAGGTGGATTACCTTTCAAATCAGCAAAGTAATTCTGCAAATAATATCATTTTCGTATTAATAAACCTTTTAACTAATTTATATATTGCTTCAACTGGATTTCCTGTATTGTATGTATCATCTTCTCCCCTGTACCTGTGGCACTTTCACAGTGCAGTCCCTCAACTGCATTTAAATGCAGTGCTATTTTTGGTCCAAACGCCTGTTTTTGTGATCAGTGAAACAATTTCCTTCACTGTGTCTGTGTGCTGATTGCATTGGGATGAGAGTTCAGAGTGTGACTTGGCTGCACAGTGAGGCTGAGGGGTCGGGGCCGCGGTACATACATGGTGCTGAAAGGTTGTAGTGTCAAATTTACGACCGTGGATCTATTTTTGAAAACATCTGGGGAAGCTCTCCAGATGGTCCTCACTGTGTGTGTCTGTGTGTGTGCGTGTTTGTTCATGTGTGCATGTGATCTATTTGCATTGGTGTATAATCTTACCAGGACATTATTGAGATATGAGCATGCCAGGCCACCCTTTTTTAAGGTCAACATACTTAAAATCTGTTTAAAAATCTATTTATTCACAGGAACACTGGCTGATTTGAGTCTTTATGATTTATAGTAAAATCATGAGATGATTCATTGTGCAATCAATGAAAAAAGAGCCTTTTACAAAAAAACAATTTCATAGCAATTGAATTATATTTTATAAACTGCATATGTCTGTGCAGGTACAGTTACATAAATAAACAAGTATTTTACATTGTACACTTCCATTGTTTCAGCAACACTTGAAGTGTTATTATTAAGTAAAATTGAATTAAATACATCAATTCTTTATTTAATACATCAAATAGAATACATTTGATACAGAGTACATTTACCATACAAAATGAGAGAAGACGTAGTTTTGTAGTTATACAAAGTGCTACAGCAACAGCGAACAGCAATAGGACAAGTGCTAACATGCTAAAATACAAAACTCACATTAGCTAAAAGTTGCTAGCTGCCAACTACCGTACGTTTACAGTGCTACACAAGTGCTACTAAAATACACGCAGCATATAAATATTTCCTTCCAGAAAGTGCCTCTTAATAGGTTGATATTTACTTAATATTTCTGCCCTTTGAAACACTTTTTTGTTCTTTGAAGCCGTTTCAAAAGACGAGTGAAAACAAGAGTGTTTAGCTTGCTAGCAGTTGTAGTTGTATGTAAAAACTGGGCACTACTGCAGTCCATATACAGGTCATAGCCTACTATGATGTATACACTCAAACGTCTAGTCCCAAATATAGATGCAGTGTGCTAAAGAGGGTATCTTTTACAAGGACATGCTAGCATTACAGCACTACTAAACACAAATAATCTCCAGAACCGCAGCTGTTACTCTATTTTTTCCAAGTAATTTTAAATCTGATATACAAGATATAGTAAATATCTTTTTAATTAATTTTAAAAATATATTGCTAAATTAATTAACTGCCAAAAACAAATGAGACCATGACTGAAACAATTTGTTAGCCTCCCACAGTCCAACAGTTTCCCAAAATTAAAACCAGATGTCCCATAAACATGTTTTCATTTAACAAAGGGGATTTTGTGGCTTCCCTCATGTTTGAGGAGAATAAACAGCTCTGAAACCGTCAGCTGCATTTGAAGAACAGTGTCCTCTCACAGCGTAAAAATGTTGTGTAGAGGCTCACAGTCTTTTTAGCAATGGTCTTGTTTGTATTAACACTGAAATATTATGGACAGATTTCTCCAAATCTTCATCTTTTCAGTTGGGCTGAATTAGTGAAAAATGCCTGTAATAGGTTCTAAAAGCGTAAAATGGCGTCTTTAGATGTCTTGTTTTGTTTGATCAACAGTCCAATTTCCAAAGATATTCAATTTACAGTCACATACAACAAAGAAAAGCAGCAAAATCTCACATTTGAGAAGCTTGAACCAAAGAATGTTTATGTGTTTATCTACTGTAGACTCTACAGTGTTCGTAACTCATCACCACTATGGCTTTTTGAGGCAAAAACTGCTAAAATTGCTAAACTATAAACTAAAAACAATATTACTCAGGTTTAATAACTTAAACCTAAACATCACATATCCTTGATATAACACATTGTCATGTAAAAGGTGACCAGTAGTTGCTTCATTATGTGACAGCCCAAACACGGAGTAAGACCCAAGCGCAGGAACCACACAGGCGATGAAGGTACAATTTAAAGAGAGTCCTTTACTGGTAGATCCAAAGTCATACACGGGTAGAGCAATAAACAGGGCAGAGGACAGGGTGTAGACAAGGGTGAGTCCAAAAACCAGTCACAAGGTTCAAAACACAAGAGGCAGGCAACCAAATCCAGAGGGCAAAGGCAAAGGCAAAAACCGAAGGTAACATGCAAAGGGTCAAAAACACACGGGAGATCAAAAACGGCATAGGTACGCTGGAGAGCTTGATACAAGGAAACAAGACAATCTGGCAAAGGACTGGTATATATACACACAGGGAGCTGATTGGTCATGAGGCACAGGTGACTGGGGAAAATAGGCGGGAAAAAGAACAAAGACAGGAAGTAAATAGAACAATGAAAACCACACACGGGACTTGTCAAAATAAAACAGGAAATGCTTAAGAGTCTGATGGATGTGTGACACATTATTCACCAGTAAACAAATCAGTTTACAAATCTCCTTATCGCTCTCCTCTCCCCTCCATCTCCTTCATGTTCCTGATTGCTCCTTTCCCTCTGCTCTTCTTCCTCTCCTCCTCCAGCCGCACCCTCTCCCTCTCCATCACCCAGTCCCCACCGAGGTAACTCAGCCCATCCTCGGGTCGTCCACGAAGCCGGGGCCTCGGGTCGAGGAGCGACTGGAAGAAGGAACAGGCCAGCGGGGTGAAACATGCAAACTGGGGCGCTATGGGAGGGCGGTCTTTCTTTCCAAGGTCTGACCCAATTAAATCCATGACGTCCTGTGCGCTCTCACCCTGTGGCTCTGCCCACACGTCCAGCTCGTCATTAGGGCCTTTTGTTCTGTCAAACCATTCCTGATATTTCAGGTATGAGTGGCAGTCGCTGGTTGTTTCAGCCCAGGGATGACTGCCGGTGAGCATGGCGTAGGTCAGGATCCCCAGCGCCCAGCTGTCCGTGCTGGGCTCCACAGACACCCAAACTCTTGTCTGCTTTTTCTTCTCTTCATCCTCCTTAACGCCATCATTCATGCTACTCCAGCTGTCCTCATTTCCTCGAGCGATCTCGGCCTCAGGAGTGCAGTAAGGAGAGCTGTACCAGACCTCCGGGACCCTGGTGCCCCTGGCCTTCACCTGGTGTAGAGTATTAATTTATTTGTCACTTTGTATACAACAAAGAAACATGTAAAAATACAGTAAATATAATGTAATTACAAGTTCTTGTGTATTGACACATATCCTTTGAACCCTAGACTGTTCTTGCTCAATTTTCACCTGCTCATGCTGTCGTTCTTCTTGGGAGGACAGACTCTGTATATTGTTATTTTCAGAATAACGTAGGCTTCTCAGAAATGCCATCATTTGACAGTTGAGTGGTACAGCATTGTATATGTTTTATACTGACCATGCCAAAGTCTCCTAGTTTGACCCAGCGGCAGGCGGAGTCACACAGGAAGATGTTCTCTGGTTTGAGGTCTCTGTGGACAAAACCAAGGGAGTGCAGGTGGGACAGAGCGCCACACAGCTGGGACACCACCCGCTGACAACAGTCCTCCTCCATACCGACCTGGGGAGGAAGAGGGGTGGGGGACAATGGAAGGAGAAGGGTGTGTGAGCTATACTGTAATCACAAGAAAATCTATTTAAATAAAAAGGAACCTCAGTCAACTCTGTCAAAAAATCACAGATGTTCTCTGACAATGCAACACATCATTTCTATTGCTTACACTTGTTAAAGTGATCACGTGACTGCAAGCCTTTATAGTTTTGAATAAAACCATTTTCCATTAGCAGAAACCCCAGATTCAATAAATCTAAAAATCATTATTCCTTAGTCTGATGAGAATCATAGGAATCTGAACACAAAAACCAGGATACACACATACTGTATTATATGTTGTGCTATTCATAACAATTAAAAGCTCTGTTGAAATAACTGTGTACCTCAGGCAAGATGACATCGTAGAGATCACCGAAGAGGCTTGCTTGCTGAGCGAAGACGTAGTGCGAAGGCGTGGAGTAGGCGATTCCCAGGGCTCTGGTCAGGGACGGGTGGGTACAGAACGACAGAGAGAGGTTATACTCCCTCAGGAAAGAGAAAAGAGACGTGGACTCACGAGGGAAGAACTTCAGGGCCATCGGAGTACCTGGAGGACACAAGGGGAAGATATTGATGTAGGTCTATTGTTTTTGTTGAGACACTTCATTACAAGCCTTAGTCCCCCCTCACCTCTCTTCCTATGTACAGCCAGCATGACTTTGCCATACGAGCCTTCACCCAGGAGCTTTAGGACCTTGAAGTGCTCCGCCGTGTCCATTGCGGTCAGAGACTGAGCCGTCAGATGGCACATCTCATCCAGAAGCTTTGTGGCTGCCTGGACACACATACAGAACAAAACAGTGACATTAGATGTGTTTTCTGTGGAGCAGAAGTTACTGTAGATTACTCTCAAACCTGGAACATGAAGAAGACTCACACTACAGCTGCGTTTCAATTCAGGGGCCGCATCCTTTGAAGGCTGCATTTGAAGACCGAATGCATCACAGCGGCACAACAAGGCCATCCCATTTCGAAAGTCCTTCATATGCAGCTGAGAAATGCAGCCTTCTTTTCCTGAATTTGGAGGATTCAACGGCTGTATTCTTCACGGCCCAACGTATCCCAAGATTCATTGGGAATCATACAAATCTCAAACGTGGGTGACATGAGCGGCGCTTTGTGACACTGGTGACGCAAATAGGAAATCCTCCGTAGACCAGACTGTCTCATTTAACAACACTCGGTTCGGCCTTCGTGGTCTAGAAGGATGCGGCCCCTGAATTGAGACACAGCTTAAATGACATCTTTTTGTCTACACAACCCGATCTCAGCTGAGATGTACTGATCACAAGATCTGTGACTGGCGTAAATGAGCAAGATATTCACTGAATAATGCTCATCTCCCGTCGTGGACCTGTCTCTGAGGTGCTCTCAATACAAGTGCATCTTGTTTGGGCCACAACAAAGACCTACATGACAAAGTTACAGTAAGATGCATCTTGGAACCGCTCGATCTAAACAACGTTATAATGTGCATGACTGCTGATTCCCAGCAATGTCTGCTACAAATTACATTTATATGGTGCTAAATGTTTTCCCAATTACGTTGTGGTGACAAACATAATGGCTGCCTGGATCAGAGGCAACATTTTTTGAGTGAATGAAGTGCTACATGTATCTGCCACACTGGAGTCAGTCAATGAATAAACACAAACTGTGATTAGTCAAAGTGCTTCTTTTCGGACTGGAATCCCTTGTAGCTCTTTGGAATGTAACACGACCGTTGCCGTGTTGATTGTCGTCATGGCGATGCTGGCCACACTGATCCACGGGTATAAACATGTCTGTTAATAGCCTCACGAAATCCTTCGACACACACACACACACACACACACACACACACACACACACACACACACTGTGTTTTGTCTGGTGGAACGCTGATGTTTCCACCACAGCTGGCACCCTTGGGCCCGGGCTGGGATTTGGCGTCACCGTCGATCCAGACATGGGGCAGCTCATTACAGCTCATTAAAGACCAACTCAGAGCCGCGAATGTGCCGTACACAGATACTCTGAATCCCAGCTGAGGCTTTGTTCACACCAACCAACCACAAATGCAAGGACAACACATTTTAGATCAAATGTGAAGATTTGTGCGGCTAAAAAGTCAAATTTAAGAAGTAAAACATACAAGTGGTGAGCTGTTTTCAATGCAAGGTATGGTTGATAAATGGAAGTACAGTTAAAATTGAATCTGCAAAATCAGCATCACATTGCAACAGCTGCCAGAGATTTCCTTAATCTGCATCTATCATGTTTCATGAGACAGATGAAGAGAATCAAAATTATCAATATATTTCTAGGTATTTTGAGTTGCAGTGACAGTGCAGCACAGACAGCAGTGTCTAAGCCATCAGCACTATGTGTGAATACATTATTAGTGCGGGTGGTCTCAGTGGAAACTGAACTCTAACCCTCTGAGTGTTTGTGCCGTGCTCTAATTACTGAGCTATTCAGGTCCGTCTGAGACAAATGTTTTTAACACCTACTGTCAGGACAACATCTTGAAATAACTTTCATGTAATTTATTTATTTATATTTTTTTAGCACTTTTTTCATCATTGATCCTAACATTTTCTTGGGTTATTGTGAATAAAATAGTGACATACAGTAGCTATTTTCATACGGTTCTTGATGTAAGATTTAAATGTTTGTTTAAATGTTTCTAATAACAAATTGAGTCACGGGCAGAGAGTAAGATTTTATGACTTGATTAGAGCTGAAACGCTTAGTTGATTCATTGATTAGTCGAGCAAAAGAACTATTATGATAATTGATTAATTGTTTAAGACTTTTTTCAAGCAAAAATGTCAAACATTTGCTGGTTCCAGCTCCTTAAATGTGAAGATTTGCTGCTTTTCTTTGTCATTTGTGTCAGTAAACGAAGAGTCTTTGGGTTTTGGACTGTTGGTCGGACAAAAGAAGCAGTTTGAAGACGTCACTTTGGGAAATTGTGATGAGCATTTTTCACACTTTTTTGACATTTTATAAACTAAATGATTAATCAATTAGTCGTGAAAATAATCATTACCCTAGAGTTGATACTTGAATCAAAATGCGGGTGGATTAAATCTTTAAACCACCAAAATTTAGCTGTTTAGCTAAGAAAAACATGGTTTAAATGGTTTATTTAGCTTATGAAAAAAGAGAATTTTCTCAACCCATAAAGGAACACAAAATCACCAAATGTGTGTATGCACAACGTAGCACAAGTTTAATCTCACTTGTACATTCAGATTCTTGCTCACATACGTGCAAAAGATTCAAAAGGTGTGGATAAAACAGCCACTCAGTGTGTGTCAGGGGTTAAGAGGGTATTCAGTGAGCAGCATAGCTGACGTGCTCAGAGTTGGTCGGGTTTAGACAAGTGTAAGAGGAGGTGACACCAGTCTGAGCCAGCACAGAACAACGCCGACAGCTTCTCTGTGGGATGCCGGGCTGAACGCCCACGTTACATAAGACACACACACACAAGGTTGGACCTGTAATGACTGGTGTGTGTGTGCCAGAGATGAATGTCCTCTACATGGAAATGGATCTCTGTGCACCACAAACACAAGTGTGATGAATGACACACTGTTCTGTGTGTGTGTGTGTGTGTGTGTGTGTGTCATGAAAAGAAGTGTGTATTGGAACATACACACTTCCAGAAGTCAACTCAACTTTAAACTTTTGTCCACCTAAAATGTGTTTCACCATAAGAGCTAGCATGTAAAATTACATTAAAATATATATATATTTTTACTTGTGTGTAAACAATATATAATCTATAATATACATGTAGTAATCAATATTTGAGCTTCACAGGAACCTCCTCGTGCATTTTTTACAAATATTTAACAATCCATTTCCACCAGGATAGTTAAACATTATCTATGTGAAGAAAATGACACCTGAGAAATGTGAATAATTTCTGACATTTATAATCAAATATTTAAGTGTTGAAGTTCATATTTGTTGATGTAAATAAATGAAATGTAAAACAACGTCCAGTTCATACATGTTCAGTATACAATATGTTAAATGAGACATATGCATACTAAATATATCTTGAGGAATATTCTTTTGAGGAATGATTTACTTACGTTAAATTAAAGCCTGTTATGGACTGTAATGGTGATAATTGTGATTGAGATAAGAGTGTAATGAAATAAACACAAAGATATGCTAACAAAATACCTAATTGGGCACTTAATGGGGGTATCTGTAGGAGTATTAATATTTGTATTAAGATTATACTGCAAAAAATATAAAAAATATATTTATGCCTCTAAAATGGGTTTAAAGTCTGCTTCACACTACACTTCAAGTAAAGTCTTACTGCATCAGACATGAATTATGATTCCTCTAAAATATGTTAAATTGCAAATTAAAAAAACATACACACATTTTTTTTACATTGTACCTGCTCATGAAATGATTAGACTATACTCCATATATACAACATTCTACATCTGATAATTAACTCTTATTTAAAGGGTCAGTTTACCCAAATTACAAAAATAGATTTTTCATTTCGTGGATTTTTTCTTTTACCTCTAGTGGTATCTCTCCATGCAGTTTTGTTTTTATTTGTCCAGGTTATGACATATCTGTCTCTTTTTACTAGAAAGTAGTTCCCATGAAAACTATTCACAGAGGTGCTCAACGCGGTGAGCACCACAAATTCAATTCCATTCACCTCCATTGTATTCGGGTGAAGACAGATATCTCAGGAACTACATAAATATTACCAAAACTACCTGCACGGTTATACAACTAGAGGCAATGAGAAAATACGTTTGTTCACATATTGAATGAACAGACTTTTTAATCTATGAAAACCTTCCTCATGTTGGTTTCGGAGCAGTGAGGGGAATCCCGGCACCAGGTTGGACTTACTGTCATGTTGCAGCTGTGGTTCAGTTCAGTGCCGTTTATCTTCAGTGAGAAATCTGTCCAACATAAATGTTTGTCCTGCTCTTCATTTAGCAGGTGCACCTGTCAGAAAATCCTTCACAGATCTTCATCTGCTGAGTCTTCTTTCCACCTACGGCACAAAACCGCGGGACTCTCAGTCTGCTGCAGCCAGAGTCTGGTTATAGTTTGCAGTCAGTGGAGAAACTCTCCAAACTGTCCGTCAAGCTCGTTGGAGGATTTCATGGCTGCTGCTGCAACTTTTATCCCAAAGTGATCTGTCCTCACTTCCACTCCTCCCCCTGTCCTCCCTCTGCTGCTGCTGCTGCACTGCAGGGTGGATCCTCAAGACTCAAGACTGCCATGCGTGCATGTGTGAGTGTGAGTGCTCATGTGCATGTTTGCATGTGTGTGTGCATGCTCTTGTACTTTTATCTTTGTAAAGATTAGTCTGAGTTTTAGACCATGATGAGTGTGAGGGCATTTTTAGGTTAAGGTTAATGGTAAGTGTTGGGGGGTATGAGTGTAAATTTGTGTGTGTGTTTGCATGGACTCTACAGTGTCAAAAGACAGTAAATATATGGGACTAATGTGTGGTGGTAACACCTATTCAGAAGTTTGATAACCTTCGAATCGTGTGGTATGCAGGCCAGGCATGTGCTGATATTAAAATTTCACAGTATGATTATTTTTGCCAGAATTATTCAGCATTATCTTGGTGAGTTTTACTCCTGCATCTAACATCTAGATGCAAATTGAATTAAAATAAAAACACCTTAAAAAAAGTAACACATACTGTAGTACCAGGCATGCCAATATAATAGTTTAAATTGGCTTATTTAAGGGACCTTGCTGTGATATGTACTGTGCCATAAGCAACAAGTTCTCCAAATGAAACGACAAAATCCGTCATTCGTCCATGCCCTCTAGAACCAGAATCAGCAGAAAGACATCATTTGTCCAAAACCGTTACAGATCACTGTTGAAAAATAAATCTGTTTTATGACCTGAACACGCTATGGTTAAGGTTTGGTAAAGTTTGGACAGAAACATGACTTGGCTGGATAGAATTAGACATTGTTTGGGTTAAAATCAGTTCTTTGTTGAGGTTAGGAGAGCGTCGTACAATCGTGGTCGTGGTTTAAAGAAACCAATGTTGACTGTCGGTTGGAAACAGGAAATAAACAGTGGCCTCCCATGTTGAAGCACAATTTTTTGTTGACCCATTCATCCACCCTGACAAACAACGCGGAGTATGTCGCTCTATAACAACGTCACCTACTTCCTTCTCTGCTCCCGTCATGATTACTACAGCCACTAGCTACTGTCACTTGAATGTAAATATTATGTGGTTTTGCTCGTTCCTCTTGGGAGGAAGTCGAGAAATGAAGGAAGTGAAAGATGGTTCACGAGGTTAATGAAAGTGGTTTCACTGCATATAACAGACATAGATTTACTCCATGTGGCACAAACTGAGGTGAAAAAACCTGTAACTATTATTTTTAATCAGTTTATTGTTATATCAGTTATTGTCCGATCCCCTTTGCAGAGAAGAAGCATGGAAAAATATGTGTGTGTTGTTCCCATCTGTCCTGTTGTGACATCCATCCAGACAATATATAGCTGTCAGTCAACAAATTATCACCTGTCACTCACTGACTGCATACAAAACATGTCTTTCTTTCTTTCTTTCTTTCTCCATTTCTCTATTTCCAGTCAAAGGATTTTCCTCTAACACCCAGACCCCCTGTGGGTTGCAGATCCAGCTCTCAGCTGCTACCAGTGACCACACGTACAACAGCGGGATCACTCAGACTTTCCCTGGAGGCCGGCATTAGTTACAGGGTAAGTCTGTCAGCGTGTGCGATCATCTGTCTGTGGCCACATGTCAACACGCTGACATTACGCAAGTCACTGTGTGTTACTTCAGGTCACTCATACAGTTCACAGCTGAACAGCAGTGGTCTGTACATTTCCATGTGTGTCACCCGGCCTTGTGTGGACGCTTTTATCCTCAGTGCTTTACGAGTGTTTGCATTTCAGCAGCAGATGTGGAGTTTTAGTGACATTTGTTAGAGTCAGAGCTGCTGTGCGGGCACAGTTACCGTCATTAGTTCAGCTCAACATCAGCAGAAAATAACAGCAGTTTTTCTCACCAAAAGTAACAGATGAGAAAAAGATGAATTTTACGGGTCTCTTATATCCTAATAATCTCCTGAAAGCACTACGTAATTTGGTGCTAAATATAGGGAAAATAGAGACACAGTTAGCGAGATGTGTTGGGTTTAAAAACTTTAAAGAACTGCTCTATTTAAACTCAAGTAAAATTCAATTCATCATTCATTTGTTATTGGAGAATTCTCCGTATATGTTCAGTGGTATGTTTGCCTGACAAAATAACCATTTTTGCATGCTCAGCTGACCTGCTTTGCACTGACCAAAGTTATGCTAGCTTAGCATTTCATTGTAATTAATTAATTGGAAGTATACCAATATAACACTGTCTTTATTTTTATTAGTTTCAATTTAACTTAATTAGTTTTATTTATTTTAATTAGAGCCAAAGTACATAGTTCTTTACAGTAAACGTCCTGGTAAATTATTAGAAATGTACTGACTCGTAAAATAAAGCATTAGCACACTTCCATACTTCCGTAACTTAATTTAAAAAGTTATCAAGTTAATAAAGTTAGCATAACTGACCTTGTTCCAGCTCTACATGCTGGATGTTTTACTGTTGCTAAGAGACATAAAAAGCCTGACGGGCATTAATACAAGTAGCAAAAATGCTGACTCATAACACAGACAAAGACAATATAACAAAACAAAACAAAGCAACAAGAAAGACCCACTGTATGTTTTTGGGGAGCTAACAGTACCTGTGAGCTGTTTATGCCATTCCCCATGTTAAATTTAACATACACATTTGACATTTAAAACAACCTATGTTTATGTTTTTCTGACAGGTGAGAAGCAAAGGCAGAAGTAGCGTGATGTTTTAGCCCCACAACACCCCTATAGGTGGATGGTTGTTTTTACTGCTTCACAAACAATTGCCCCTCTGGGGACAAATAAAGTTCTACTTGACTCGACTTGATCAAAGCATCTGACTTTGACACCGGAGACCACTGTTTCCACACTGTTGGGTATCAAAAGTCAGTGTTGCGTCAGCTTCACACCAGACCACAATCTTTCCCTAACCTTAACCAGGCAGTTCCAAGTAGTGGCAGATCAGAAAACATTCAATGTTTTGTTAACAGTTTTGTTAGGCACTGACAAACAATGTTGTCTACCAGTAAGTCTTTTTCACAGAAGACATTTTGACATGTGACAGGAAAAGCACAGGTGTGGATAATAAAGCTGATGAAGGCTGAACCAGTAAGATTATTTCCACCTCCACAGTTGTTCAGGTTTTGGATAAGATCACTGATTGAGTGTAGTGTAAAGTGTGATTATGTTAACCAGTACAGTACATCAGATCTCGGTTTCAAGTGTAAAACTTTATTATGACTTCATGTAAAACAAAACATAATAAATGTATAAATAGCACTGTAAAAGGCAAAACAGTATGACAATACTCTATTATTAATATTATTAAATATTACATAATTAACCCAGAGAAAAAAGTGCGATGCCTGCATCTTACACTATACACTGTCACATACATAATATAAAAAAGCTCATAAATAGCATCCTAAATAGGTTAAAAAAAAACAACAGTACAAAAATATTAATTGTTCCACAACATTTTCTTGTCATTTAGCTCATTGAGTAACACTTAGCAGGCACTGTGAATGTAAACAGTCTCAAAGGGAGTAAAGGTCACAGATGGGAGTACCTCTGCACAGTGCATTAGTGTAGCACATTTGAAAAGGCTACATGTAAAAAATGTGGCATATACATATTTTCTTAAACACATGCGACAAACTTACATTCTGTGTTACTGCTGAATAGATGTTAATTTGACAGCCTACACAGAGTTGAAAACTTGTGTAAACAGAATGCCAAAGCGCCCATAAAACAAATCAAGAACTCAACATCTCGCTAGTATTGCGTCAAAACAGTTTCTACTCTGCAATGACATGACTCCTGAAGTTCTATCTTATTTGTTTGATGTTGAACTTGTGAGTAAAATCAGACCTTGCCACATCCTGCAGCATGTGTAAACAAGACTACCAGTCTACAGCCATGCTAGCGGCAATGAGAGGCTGTATTTAGGCACAGCAGTGCTTTAAGCTAAACATGCTCACAATGACAATGCTAACATACTGATGCTAAGCTAGTATGTCGTTTACCATGTTCAACAACATTTACGTTTAGCATGTAAGTATGCTAACATTTGCTGAGCAGCACAATTTTAACACAATCTGACGCTGATGGGAATGTCATTAGTTTTGCAGGTATTTGGTCAGAAACCAAAGTAACTAATTGAAATTTTGACCTGGTGGTGGCGTGGGATAAAAGTAAAGTCAGAGGATCGTCAAAGTGATTATAAATCATCTCGAGGGGAACATGAATGCCTGTACCAAATTTCATTCAATCCACCAAACAGTTGTCGAGATATTTCACTCAAAACCACGAATGTCAACCTCATGGTGGCACTAGAGGAAAAGTCAGGGGATCACCAAAGTCAGTAGGATTGATCTTCTGGGGACCATGAATGTCAGTACCAAATTTTGTGCCAATCCATCCAGTAGAAATATTTCACCGGATAAGTTAAAACTTTGACCTGTGGGTGGCGCTACAGAAAAAGTCTGGGGATCACGAAAATAATTAAAATGTATCCCCTGGGTACTATGAATATGTGTACTGAACACGGCAATCCATCCAATAGTTGTTGAGATATTTCAGTCTGGACCAAAGAAGTGGACCGACCGTCATTGTCATCCCTATTAGAGCCGCGTTGCTAGCATGGCTAAACATCCTTTCTGGGTAAAAATCATATAAGTTAACAGTGGTTCTGTGGGAAGACATTAGCAGTTGCTTATGTGCTGCAGGCGGAGGCTTAATGTTTAAGGCAGAGGGATAGTTTACGGAGAATCCGTAACACTCTTTTCGACCAGTTACAAAAGACTTGTAACGGCTCAGAGATCTCAACGGAGAACCGGAGCACATCAAAGGCTGTGGAGATGACGGGGAGGGAGGGAGACGGCGACTCAGGAACCTCCTCACTGATCTGAAGATAGAAAGAAAGGTTATGGTTTAGAGGTTTAGGCAGGAAGTCAAATCAAACCTGATTAATTTCCCTTCAGATGCACAATGGAGTCATTTGCACGACAGAATTAGTGTAGCACATTTGAAAAGGCTACATGTAAAAAATGTGGCATATACATATTTTCTTAAACACATTCGACAAACTTACATTCT
The DNA here is from genome assembly GCA_008360985.2 of Macquaria ambigua. NCBI lineage: Eukaryota > Metazoa > Chordata > Actinopteri > Centrarchiformes > Percichthyidae > Macquaria > Macquaria ambigua. Next base: position 64,044 of record VMKM01001490.1, on the reverse strand, counting down.
GTGTTACTGCTGAATAGATGTTAATTTGACAGCCTACACAGAGTTGAAAACTTGTGTAAACAGAATGCCAAAGCGCCCATAAAACAAATCAAGAACTCAACATCTCGCTAGTATTGCGTCAAAACAGTTTCAACTCTGCAATGACATGACTCCTGAAGTTCTATCTTATTTGTTTGATGTTTTTTGATGTGAGTAAAATCAGACCTTGCCACATCCTGCAGCATGTGTAAACAAGACTACCAGTCTACAGCCATGCTAGCGGCAATGAGAGGCTGTATTTAGGCACAGCAGTGCTTTAAGCTAAACATGTTCACAATGACAATGCTAACATACTGATGCTAGTACGACACTAGTATGTCGTTTACCATGTTCAACAACATTTACGTTTAGCATGTAAGTATGCTAACATTTGCTGAGCAGCACAATTTTAACACAATCTGACGCTGATGGGAATGTCATTAGTTTTGCAGGTATTTGGTCAGAAACCAAAGTAACTAATTGAAATTTTGACCTGGTGGTGGCGTGGGATAAAAGTAAAGTCAGAGGATCGTCAAAGTGATTATAAATCATCTCGAGGGGAACATGAATGCCTGTACCAAATTTCATTCAATCCACCAAACAGTTGTCGAGATATTTCACTCAAAACCACAACCTCATGGTGGCACTAGAGGAAAAGTCAGGGGATCACCAAAGTCAGTAGGATTGATCTTCTGGGGACCATGAATGTCAGTACCAAATTTTGTGCCAATCCATCCAGTAGAAATATTTCACCGGATAAGTTAAAACTTTGACCTGTGGGTGGCGCTACAGAAAAAGTCTGGGGATCACGAAAATAATTAAAATGTATCCCCTGGGTACTATGAATATGTGTACTGAACATGGCAATCCATCCAATAGTTGTTGAGATATTTCAGTCTGGACCAAAGAAGTGGACCGACCAATTTCCGTTTTTATGACTGATCATAACTTGTGCTAGAGTGAAAAGTACTTTATTTACCATTTCTATTTCTTTATATATTTTTGGGCGAAATTATCTTCCATATAATCCATGTAAACAAACCAAACCACACTGGTCTTCTCACCTGCTGAAGAGATGCATTAATGAGGTTGGAAAGCTGCAGGAGGTGAGTGCTGGTGTCCTCCGCTGACTGGGAGGACAAACTGACGTTTTTCTTGGCTGTTATCAACCAGTCAACGTGCAGCCTGAAAGACTGAGTGTACACATACAGGTGGGAGAGAGACTCGTTCACCTGTAGGGACATAGAGAGAGAAAACATAAATTGACCTACTGTTTAAATTCATTGCTGACATACACAAACCTTTCTGCAGTAAGAAAGTGTTGTGGATAAATGAATTCCTTGATTCCAGAAACTTTACCTTCACTGAGCTGAAATAGTCTGCAGAGTGTTGTATGTGAGGAAGACTGCCCAGTGTATTTTCCACACCGTCAAAGATTGTGAGTTCTTCATCAGTCTGTTGGAAACATGATGAGAAGTGAAGGTTGCTTTAAAAACATTTTCAAGATATAACTTCGATTTAAAAACACATTGAGAGAATAATGGGAGAAAAGGTTCCACCTTAAATCAGTCATTCAGATGAATAAACAGTCTGTCTGTCTAAACTATGACCTTTTATATGGACCTAGTTTTTATATGGAGGAACAATCATGTCTAATAAAACTGATATTCAAACAATGCGATAATTAAATGGTCACATATACAGAAAATATACTGTATATATTGTTTAATAATTTGGTTAATATAAAAGTTGACAAAAAAACATTAACAACAACATACTTTTTGTCTGTGTATTTGTATTTTCTATCACTGTATTGATTTGTTTGTTTCATTGCTTCTTTGTTTAATTATGAACATTTTTTAATTTAACTTCGTTATTTTATTTATTGTACACGACATCATGATGCATCTAGTATTAAAAGATTTGATCTCTGACATAATGACAGTGACAGTTAAACAATAAAAGGTACTTGTTTTTAACCCTGATGGGCAACAACAAAAAAAAGTAAATTGAGGAAATTAGTTTGGTTTGCAAAAATCAATCCTATAGCTCGTCCAGGCAGTGTATGGTGAAATCTTACCAAGTCATGGAGTTTTTTGGATAAGTTCATCAGCCTGTCCACTTGAGGGACCATTTGTGCAAACATGCCACAGAGGGAGCTGTAGGCAGGACGAGATGACGAATGGACGAACAGCTCAGCCAATAGAAGCAGGTGGAGAAGGCAAGGGGCGGAGTCATGAATTACTGAAAAGACAAAAAAAAAAAAAAAAGACTGTTGGTGACTTGTTTCTGTATTTGTAATTGTAGTGTTTCTTGTTGTCTAAGTGGTGAAGTCTTCACCTGCTTGTGTTTTGTCTATTTGCATATGTTTTCTGAATCTGCAGTGTTTTGAGCTCTCCTGGCCACCGTAGGTCTAAGGGTCTTTTGCATGATCGGTAATGAGTCTGCAGCCCTTCAACTTGTAGCACCAGGTCCACGTTATTTCAAAGAGAATGATACAGCAGAATAACATTCAGCAGTAGTTGCTCACTGTGTTTCCAGCTGCACCCACAACTACACAGACAGTCCAACAACAGGTGGCTACTGGGCTGCATTCGCTTTGTAGCAACTCACATTTTTTCCCCTCTCATTGACCCAATCTGGTGTGGTCTGAAAACCACAAAGCTGCATGGAAACCCATTTTTATTTCCGACCTAAATCCAAAATAACATGCACAAGTCACACAAAATGAACTCAGAGGCAGCTGTATTCTGCTTTTTGTGAATGCTTCAGTCTTTAAGTAAGGAAACTGTAAACTATTTATCTGACCTCCTTCCATAATTTTAGGCACCTGCCTGAGTAGTGATTACAGAGAGCAACAACAAGCAAAACAGTGAGATACAACCAAGACAACACACTTGATTTGTATTAAGACACAGGCTTTTATTTATCCGAAATTCAAAGGCTCATATACCCTAAATTCAGCATCACTGTCAGTTCGTTCTAGCATCAGATATAAGTTGCATGCTGTTGTCCAGACGTGAACAGTCATTCAAAAAATCAGATAAGAGCAGCAGTTCAGATTTCAGATTAAAGGTCTGCAGAGTGAATAACTGTTTAGGCACCAAAATAGGTCAGACACTGTTTTGCTGGTAGCAGATTGGATGTGTGAGAGTGTGAGAGGAGGATGCAGACAGATTTCTGCAGACTGATAATTTGTATTGCTGGGAAACTGATAGACTAGGTTGATAGGTCAGTTCAAATATGTCACATAATCTACAATCATTTCTTTCCTAAAGGTGACCTGAATTAGTGGTTACAGTGACTCGTGGTTATGTTTTCCTGATAAAAGACGTATTGCGGTGATGCGTCTCAGCAAAAAAAAACATGAGTTGCTTGTTTAAACTGCTCAAAATGACCTATGGAAGTAGAGTGATGTTCTTACACCAACTCTTATTGAGGAGGTCCAGGGTGGACGGATGGGCATATTAAATCATCATTCTGTTTTTTTACAATGTTTATACTCAACATGTTATCTGCAGAGATCTGGGAATGTGGTGACATGCTAAAAAGACGTCAAGAAACAAGAGCGTTCAAATGATCAGAGAGGTTGGAAACAAACTTGCAGGTTAGTCAAAGTTATTATGAAGAGAAAACAAAGTTGAAAGGTAATATTATTGCCCAGACTGTCTGTCATAATCAATATCAACTTCATGATTACTACCGACATTTCAGACGGGTTCACTTTCAGTTTTACCTCCAAATAAAGGCCTCTAGATAATCTGGCTAAACTCTTTGCTTGTTTTCAATCCGTTTGATAGACTGATTGCTCATGTTTCTTGTTGTTTTGTTAGCAATTTCGCCATGTTCTCAGATTTTAGCAATTACTTTAGTTAGTACAATGTGATCATAACTTATGGGAATTAGGGACAAAACAAGAACCAAGTTGTCCAACATTCTACACTGGTCTTCCTTAAGGAGTCCATCTTTACTTAAGGTTGGATCAATTGATTTTTTGGCCTCTTGGGGACAGCGGAAGAAGCTGTAAACGCGACTGACATATTACAGTACCACTTCATAAAGTTGTCATGTTGAATAAAGTTAGCAAACAGTTGCAGACACGACAACGGGAGCAACATTATCATTCATTTGGAGTCGCCTTTCTCCAAAATTCACTCTACTTTTAGCTCTCGTTTGGTCTCCACCAACTCTTTAGCTGCTAAATGCTCCACTATGTTCACCAGCTAGCTGCTAACTGTGTCTGTCTGCTGTTTGGTGCTGGGCAGGTGGTGTACAGTGGGTTTTTTCCAGAGCTTTGTCACTGAAAACAGTCTCCTGCTGCTGCTGCTTGAATGAGGTTAATGAAGCAGAAGTTGCGGGCCATAAAACCAAAACAATGAGCTGAATGACGCTTAAAAACTCCGTAAAGCTGTTAGAAACTTAAGACTCTATTGGTTTACCACTAAGAGCATCACCTTTCACATTACATAGTCATCTGACCCACGGTTCATATAAACATTTTGATAAGTGCAGCTTTAATGATATAGTTTTAGTTTTCTGAACTTGTAAAAATACAGTTGGGGCTTCGTTCTACCAACAGAGGCACAAAATCAACAACAACACTTGCACTTTACGGGCCACATCCTATTTTGATGATTAGGTATGCAGACTTGCGATCTCATGATTTCTGTCTCATGTAGAGCACTTTGAATCGCCTTGTTGTTGAAAGGTGCTATACAAATAAACCTGCCTCGCCTTGCCTTGAATGAATGGGCCTCTGTGTTTGAATACTTCACCCTGTGTTTAATAAATGCGTGGAAAAGACAAGCTGTCATCTCTTTGTCATCAATCTGAGAATGAATAATTCCCCCAAATCCTCTGTGGTTTGTTTGGTCTTGGTCTCTTTAACCTTCTTAATCAATGACGATCTCTATTCAAAGAAGTAACGCTTTAATCAAGATTAGTTCATGTTTATGTGATGTAAATCTATCCGCTGGTTTATGCAACTTCAAAAATCCCATAACCCAGGGCAACAAAGAAATGAAGTGTCCGTTAGTGTTAGATCAGGGTTAAGGAATGAGAGGTATGCTGTGGGTTTTTTTTCCCCTCCCAGCCCGCCTGCTCAGGGCCTCCTGTTGGAAAAGGAGAGGGGATCTGACTCAGATCAATCTCTGTGTGGTGACATCACCGGGCAGACGCCTCAGGCTGCACTCATTAGAGGGAAAACATCCACTTTGTTATGAGTGTCTGAGCACTTTAAACACTTTTACTGCCGTTCAGACACTAACAGCAGTAACTACTTTCTGTTTTGTTTTTAGGGTCGAAGGTGACTGTGGAAAAAATCCAGTCCAGATTCTGTTTCCTGTATAGAAAAAAGTCAAATTTCATGCAGTTATATCTGTTTGACTATATGAGCTATTTTATGTTTAAAAACTATACGTCCAGTAACTGTTTAGTAAAATAATATATAATAACCCTTAATTGTTTCTATTTTTCCTCCTCCTTGTGCCTATATTTGTTTTGTTGTTTGATGCAGTTGCTGATTTTATGTTTTTTTATCCATCCATTCGTTGTTTTTCCTGCTTATCACGGTGGCAGCAGGCTAAGCAGGGTTGTCCAGGTTTTTTTAAAAATTATTTATAAATGCATTTTAATTATGTCTTGAAAGTTGCTATAGAAAGAAAGTTTATAATTGATATTATTTAATTATCACAAGTCTCAGAAAGGTGTCACAGTCGTGCAGATTTGTATTAAAACAAAGCAATATAGCGTACACTAGTTCTTTACATCTTTTTAACAATTAAATGTAATCAGTAAAGCCCTCCGCAAATGACCAGCAGCAGAATCAGTTACAACTTTGACCTGAAGCATCAAAGTTCATTTTAGACCTTGGGAATATTAGTAGCATGACAAAATAATCTTAACTAAAGGTACACCTACTGGCCTTTTCAAGAACTTTTAACTATCATCTCGTGGTCTTCATGAGTGGATTGAGGTTGGTCAGTAGGAGCTAGCTTGCTAGCCTACTTTTTTCTGGAGCTTTTAACAGCATCTCACGGTTGAGTTTGAGCAAAACCCATCTGTTGATAACGGTCTTAAAAGCTCGGGCAAAAGTTAATATGTAGATATTGACTTTAAATGATTTGGTCAGACGTTGACCTCGTTTGTCGTGACCTTTCAACAACTAAACGGGATGACAGCTGCCTCTGACGTCCCCTAGAAGCAACCTGTGATGGAAGAGAAGCTTTTTCTCTTTGTGTCAGTGTTCCCAGAAGGACGTCTGTAGCAGGGTGGATTTCAGCAGTCAGACAGGCTACCAGGTTTGTGAATGGGCGGACTTTAAACAATGGTGCTTTTGTCACACCTTTTTGATGAACGAGAGACAAATACATTGAGTTTCCTGTGACTGCTTCACAATAAAAGCCTCTGTCTGTGTTACCAGTTGAGTTCTTTTAATGTGAACCAGCAGCGGTAGAAAATGTTGTGCTTGCACAAGAGAGTGAACAGTAAACAGTGAGGCTGTTATCATTGACATAACATTACAAACAGTAACACTGCATCGTTTCCAGTGAATCCTTCACGAGCGTAAAAGCAATTTGAATCCAGTGCGGGGAAGTCGGACTCCACCACTAACAATGAAAACTAATAAACAGAGAGGTAATTACAGAATGTATGGGTGTGAGTTCATGAAAATCTTAAGGATTGTAACTTTAACATGTGTACGCAACCTACACCTTGGTGCCCTATAGTGTATAATGTACACTTTACTGAAGAGTCCCCACACCCAATCATCAGGCTTCCTGCTCTATAAAAAAATATATCACTGTCAAGGTTTTTTGTCTCAGTCATAGGTTTTCTTTTCTTGTTTATTCCTGTTCAGGGTCATATGGCAGCTGCAGCATGTCCCAGCATAAACTGGGAAGGGAAACATGAACAGCTGCAAAATAATCTTTTTTCACACTTCACCTATGGCACTGTCTTGCCTGAAAAGATAATCCTCTTAAACAAAGATAAAATAAATAAAATATTGTGTCATATGTGTCTCACTGACTTAGACACTTACTTCTAGCCAAAAATGACACAGTCTAGTCAGTTTGACAGTTGTGGTTAGCTGAGGTGAAGTGAGACCTTTCACTTCTGCAGGATTCTGCCTGATGACATGAAAAACTGCAGTTTAACTGCACCAATAAGATGAATTACGCCTCCAAAGCGGAGAAATCTTTAAACAATAAACACACATAATCCCATTAGAGCCCTAAATGACAACAAACAGATGTTCACTTACAGCTGATTTCTTCACTCAAGCATCCAAAACTGGCCAACAAATAAGTGCACTTACAGCTTTCTGCCAATATGCCCTATTAAATATCAGTTATTACGTCACCATTTCTCTTCATCCAATAACAGATACAGAGTTTTCAGTCAGCTAAGGACACAAACAGGAAATCTGCATTAACTTCATAAGGCTATTGGAAATGTACTGAAGAAGACATCAGCAAAAACCCTCTGTCATACTGAAAAAACATCCCCTGGTAGTGTAGTGTACAGTCATGTATTTGGCAGAGTAAACAGCTGTGACAGCAGAGCAGAATTGCTTAAGAAGCAGAGTGAACTGGCCATCTTTGATGTATTTAGCAGGTCATTTTGTTAGCACACGCTCACTCACGCACGAAACATGACATGCAGCGTCTCACATACTCACACACTTCCGTTCTGGTTCGTGTCAGTCAGACGCTGTGCAGAAACACTGGAGTTTCCTGTGTTTTCTCTCTGACACAGTGAACGCCTCATGTCCTCAGCTGGACCTTTTAACTTAACTTCCGAAAAAGAGGGTGAATGGTGTCTGACAGGAAGTGCCCCCCACATGCCCTATCAACTTCCACCAAAACCAACCAGTTGACCAAGAAACTGTTAACTGTCAAGGAGCTGGCAAACCACGAGCCTAATGTTGGACTTTTAAACGTGGTATTTCAGGATCATTGTGATGAGGACACACATTTTTAATGTGTTTTTAGATGCCGTGTGAACACGTTGTATCTCTGAATTTTGATTTTCATTCCATGCTTCTTCTACGGATTGAAAAAAACTCTACAAACCTTGAAATATATGAATCAATTCAAGACAGTTGAGATAAACTTAAAGCTGCACTAATCAATATTTTTATATCAAGAATGGATCAGTTGGTTATATGTACTTGTGAAAGGTGTCGCTCATAGTGACAAACTCACAGCAAATTATCACCTGACTCTGCAGTTCCCCTCAGTTCTATGAAGCTCATGATAACTCTCTGTTGATGTGTTCAGAGATGCTTTAAATCCCAATGTTCAGAGGGAACTGAAACTTTTTAATCCAGTAAATGACACAACCTCTATCATGGCTAATTGTTTAGCTTCTGAGGTGTATTTTCTGATGTGTGTGAATGCTAACCTTTGTGGCAGCTAACTCATAAACATTGCAACTTTGCCTAAAAAAAAGTAAAGCCCCAAAAACGGTTCCCTGTGATGAAAAAAGGAAGTACTTTCAAGTTGATTTTCATTCTGTAGTGAACTTAACTGAAACCAACAGCTCCCTAGAATTAAAGAAAATAACCTAAAAACATCTGGCCTGTTTCACAAAATGGTCATTAATGATAATATCAGATATGCAACGTCTATTTAATGAGCTAAGACTTTCCAAACTGTGTGAATGCAAACTGCTATGTGCAGTTTCACATGCTGCAGTGTCCTATTTCCTCATGTATCATCAAGCTTGACGCACAGTGTGACGTCACCCGGTTGCCTTTTTGCTAATGGTGGTCTGTGGAGTGGGGATTTCTTTTTTAGTTGCAGTACCACAGCTGGCCACTGGGGCAAGCTGACATCAACACTGACTCCGTCTATTGATACAGCCATGATCCATCCTCATACAGTGAGTGTCCAAATTGCATTACAGTAAGTGCACTGATGATGTGCCATGATGACATCACTGTCTGCCTACCTGACTCATGTGTTTCATCTCTCTCAGACAAACACACACACACACACACACACACACACACACACACACCTGGTGTTTACTAGTCACCAGGTTTCTTAGTTGGTAATTAATTAGCAATCGACTAGTTGTCTTTGACTTGATAAGAGTGGAAAGTCAAAGTCAACATCAACCCCATGATAACACCTGTGGGTGTGACATCACCATCCACACTTTCACCCCTCAGGAAAAACACTCAACTGGTTCCAGCTTCACTTTCATTCATAAGAAAAACGTGTTTACATGCACAAACATATATTAGTGGTGCTGTCAGGTGGACCAAGGAAGTCATTCCCTGGCACCTGGCAAAGCGTGAAAGCTCTGATTGGTCGGAGTTGAACATTAGGCTGCCATGTCTTTCTGCCAAGTCACAGCAAGAATTTATGACTACGACCTCCTAATCTGATCACAAAAGACAAAAATATTGTGTAGTCTGAACCAGGCATGACCCTACTTGCATGCTTCCATACTTACATGATTATTAACTTTTCATATGAGACAATAAAGCTGAATCAACTTTGTATATATCTGTAAATATTCAAGCAAAGATGTTTTACCATTTAACTACAATAAGTCTGAAGCTGCTGGACACCAATCACATTGCTGACTAGTTCAAACTACTCAGGGAAACCCCTACCAGACACACACACAGGACCAGCCAATCACAGCCCAACCTGACACCAAACAGTATGTTTGTTTGTTTTGTTTGTGAAATTTAAATGAAACTCAATCACATTTGAGCTCTTTAAATTGCAGCTTACATTGTGTTTCAGCTCCAAATGTCACACTCATTCATTGTCTCACTCTCAGACTCTCCCAGGCTAAAAGTAAAAGTAAAGACCACGTGCAGTAAAGCCCCCCTCCTCCACGCACACACACACACACACGCACACACACACACACACACACACACACACACAGAGTCACACACTTGACACACACATCTTCACTCACTCTGTAAAAGTATCATAAACAAACTTACATTTCATCTTTCTGCTCCCGCTGTAGTAAACAAACCTCTTTCCAGTCCAGTGAGTGTGTACTGTAAGTGTGTGTGTTTGTGTGTGTGTGGACAAAATGTAAAAGTTCCCTTTTATAGCATAGAGTATGACACATCACCTGAGTCATCAGCCATCGTCGCCATTCAAGCATCAACGCCCACGCTGGACAGCCAACCCCCCCCCCCCCCCCCCCTCCTCTTACACCCCTCGTCTGAAAAATCTTCAACTGTCTTTGTTTGTTGAGGTGATTCTGAATGAAGTTAATCACAAATAAAATGAAATACAAGCCTCTGAAAATAAGTTCTCTCCTTCCTCCTCCCCTCCCTCTGTAGCCACCTCACTTTCTTCTTTTGTTTAACCAAATTTGAGTTTAATTTAGTCTTCTGTCTTTTGTTCACACATAAAGTTGAGCTTAATGCCAGAAAGTAAATAAAATAAAGACTCAACAAGAAGAAAAGATCACACATCTGTGTATGATGAATTAAGTTTCGGACACTGAAACCTCTCTTATCTTATTTACAAATGTCTTCTTATGTATTTATTTTTTGCACAAACAGAAAGAAACATCAAAAAAAGGTAAAACTGACAGGAAAAAAGGGAAAAGTCAAGCGTGCACGTGGAGTGACGACATCCCAACAGCACAGTCCATTAATAATGAATGCAGGAAAGATGATAAACTAAAGTAAACAAAGACTCCTGTCACAGTGAGGCGAATTACGTCTAAGCCACAGTAAGTATGCTCTTGATCAGCTGCTCCACCAGTTACACGTCTGTGGTCAAGTTAATAAAACCAACGTGGATAACAGAAACTAAAACACAAGAAGAAGGAAATTAGGTGGTCACTTCACTTCCGTTTATGACACTTTTACTGCGTGTTTGCTCTTGTGGAATTTCTAGAGTTTGGAAGAACAGTGATCTTTTAAAATGTTTGTAAATGTTACAACTTCCTGCCTGTACAAAACCATTGCCAAAGAAAGGAAAAAAAAGACATTAAGTAAACAGATTTAATCCTTGTTGTCTGGAAATTGAGGTTATACTTGTGAAATTCTGCAGAGTTGAGATTTTACCCTTCAAAGGTTTGTTTGTGTGATGCATCTTCAGGACGTCAGTTCCCCTCAGTGAAAGTCATCTCTGTAGCGAGATGAGTGAAACTCTCTGTCTCAATCACCTACCTGGTTTACTTTGATCGTGGATGTAGCCTGATTGAAGCGGCTTTATCAAGTTTATACTGACAATGTATCAAATGACAGTGTGAAAGGGGTCGCTCGTAGTGATTATCACCTGAATCTGCAGCTCCCCTCGGCTTTACGGAGCTTTATAGTTGAGTTTCAGCTCATTGTTTAGCTGCCCGGCCCACAACTATTACTGTTACTTACTTATTACTTGATTTACTGTTCTGGTTCACTCTCACCGCTCTCACAGGCCCTCTTTCCACCAAATCAGCTCTGGTTCTTGAACCGGTTCCATTCAGGACTCTTGAAACCTTGGTGCTCTCTAGAGAACCGGCTCACATTTCCACCAGTTTTGAGCGGAACCATTGAAATCAAGGATTCATCATCAGCGGAGAGCGTAGTAAGAGCAAGATGGCGGATCACACTGATTACCTGCGAGCTTTTGTTCTGTTATTACAGACATTTGTTTTTGGACCAACTATTAATGATAAGAAGACGTAGAAGACTGTTACCATAGTAAGGCCTGTGTCCACATGGTATCTTTTTTCAATTGTTCCCAATGAAGAGAGAACGTATGCTGCTCCGAGTTCTTCTAGTTAACCATCTCTGAACTTTTCAGAAAGACGCTGGTGTCGTCAATGGCGCTTTTTTTTCAGGCAGCCAATCATATATTACATGGGGCTCGTCACCATGGTAACCAAGAAAATGGAGGAGGAACCTGTTCTGGCCGTGTCTGTCTGTCCTGAGCTTTATGATATATCAGACAGAGACAGAAAAGCTCATTTGTGGGAGGACACTGAAAATTGCTGGTGAGTGTTGTGCTTGTATCACCCTACACGTTGTAAACTTGTTGATAGAAAAAAAAAGGCTATGTGGGCACAGGCCTGTAGACCATAGACCGTTGTTGCCTCCTCCATCCTATCCTTCCAACCTGCAGAATAGGACACGCCCACTGATGACATCACGCTTTGCACTTCAGGTCAAGGAAAACCTGCTAATTTTTGGTTCCAGCTGGGAACCAACTTTTTGGGTTCTGAACCAATTTATTTTTGGTCGAAATGCTCTGAATGGTTCACAATTAGGTGCTCGAACCAGAACAGAACCTGTTCCATGTTGGTGGAAAAGGGGTAATAGTGTTTTCGGTGGCAGCAGGCAATAAAGTTGTGAGCCAGAAAACCAAAACAATGAGTTAAAAGACGATAAAATGCTCTGTGTTGCCGAGGGGGACTGTAGAGTCCGGTGATATTTCTCTGTGGGTTTGTCAATATAAGCGACAGCTTTTGATTCAATGTTATTATAAAAATATTGATTAGAGCAGCATTAACATTTGTACAGTTGAAGCTTTGGTGTCTCGTAGCTGCATTGCATTCTGGTTTGTTGAAGCGACTGTTGGTAGAGACATCGGCCTCTCTGCTTCCTCCCTTTGTGATTTTTGTTTCTTGCTCGTTCAAGATGGCAGCTGCAGTCAGCTTTGTTCACAGTAGTTACAGTGATGTGTGTCTGTTTTTTTATGAGACATATGGATGGAAATGCACCTATAGGGAGGAGGTTGTAAGTCTTATTGTCTTGTGCTTCAAGTCAGTGTTGACTTTCTGACATTTTCAATAATTAACCAGGACCACAATGTTTCCGGGACCATAACCACGTGCTTTGAATTCCCCAAACATAACCATAAACACGTTAAACGTGGGTAGATATTGTAGGAAAACGAATGAAACGCTTTGACAGTTAATATTTTGCAGGCACGATCCATATGTACATTTTGCAGTCAACAGTTCACAGAAACATTTAGTACAAACTTTGTTTTTGTTATGTTGATAAAACCATAATCCAGGTGGCATTACTTTTCCTGAAACTTTGGTTTGCATGAACGGAAATTTTCAGAGACAGGACAGTGTGAGCAGGTTGAACTTGTGTTCACTTTTCTCTCAGCTTAACTCACTCTGGGTGAGATTGTCAGCTAAAAAACTACATAATTATCTTACTCACTTCATTCATTAGGTTTGGCTTGTATCAAAGCTGCATCGTCAGTGGATTCGAACTGAGTAATGACGTTTCAGAGTTTCCAAGAAGCTACAAGTTTCCTGCTTCTTATGAAATGTTTGTGATGGTTAAATCTCCACCCACCAGGATACACAATACTTGATACATGAGAGCTGTGTCCTGAAATCCTCAAGTGTATTACCTTCCCAAACCCAACCCCCTTTTCTTTATATATTTATATATATATGTTATTGTCATCAGAGCCAGATCACAGGTGGTGTTTGGCATCAAATGCTGAACTGCTGAACTTTGTGCCAGTGAAAGTGATGTATGGAAACAGAGGGAAACACGTCATAACGGCTGCAGTGCTGACTCGTTCGGCCTTCTTTTGTCATCAAAGATACCCATATGGGGTAATGGAGAGGCTGTGTGTGCAATGGGGGGGGGGGGGTTGAGGGGGGCCTGTCCTCAATAGTGGTTTTCAGAGGCCCACAAATCATTTCCCCAACCACCCACGTTCCGGATATCTTTTACTTTTGATCTTCTCCTCTCTCTCTCTGTCTTTTTTGACCTCTGTTAAATGGAGGAATGTGAGGAATGCAGCAGTGAATGGGCGAGTGGGGGAGGCAGCATGCAAATGACTGACGGATGCAGGTTTTTCTTTTTTCTTTTCTTTTGCTCACTGAATCCGATATGAGTGCACAGAAAGTTTGAAAAAAAATTGCTGAAGGTGTTTATTGTTACATTTATTACTGGCAACGACCGAGCGAAAAAAAAAAAAAGAGCAAACATGAAATGATGCAGCACCTGCACTAACGCTTCAGCGAAAGGCATGAAAAGACACATTTAGGCATTTTGCCCCTTTGACACAGTTTGACTATTTTTAGGGATAAAACACTGACTAAACTGCCGCCAGTTCAAACCATCACATTAGGCAGGAATTTAGCATGGCAGCCAGACAACAGCCAGATCTCCGCATAGACAATATATGAAGCGTGAAATCAAAGGAAATATTAAAGTAACCGGCGTGTCAGTGCTTCCTGTGGAATTTCTTGAGGATGTGGGAGTTTGGCACTCTGTCTGAGACCCCGACACGTCTCTGATCTCATTCTGGGTTCTGTTCCAGGAGGTTTATATCATCATATATGGACAGATATGTTTTACAGTTGTTACTTTTTCCAACCAAGACAGAAGTATGTTATGTTTTCACCCCCATCTGTGTCCGCTCGTTAGCGCGTTAGCTCCAAATGTTACAGATTTGTCTCCTTGTTTTTCCCTGTTGTTGAAGGGTTTTTATGGTCCTGGACACACATCTGGTGATGGATGTCAAAAATAGCCAAAAAGCTGCTGACCCAGACGCCAGGACTGCCAACATGTGGCAGGTGATGGATGCTGCTCCATGTTTTGCCACACCTGACAGTCAAATGTTGCCACGGAAACAGACAAATCATGGCTTAAAAGGAGCAAATAAACCGGTGCCAAACAAGTGAGCGCTTGAAAATAAACTTAAAACAATATCTATTGGAATACATAATTAAATACAGCAAATTTCATTAGAAATTATTTTGCAATATCCAACATCAACATCAAACTTCAGTAAAAAACTTTTGTGATTGGATAATAATTTCATAATTAATAATATTTAAGTCGGAAAAAGTAAAAATTAAGTTTACAGCCGTGCATCTGACAAACATCTCAGTAATCAATCAATACAACCTCTGCTGATTGGCTGATTGGCTTAAAACATCATAAGCCTGCGGTTTGTTTATGTGCACCAGTAAATTACCAAAGACTGTGTGTCACTTGGCAGATCAAAGCTTTTGCAGAACTCGGCTTTTTGTGTCAGTGGGAGTTAGCGAGGCAGAAGTGACGTCGCCATGTTGTGTGTCGTACAGGAGATCCTTTGAAGCAGTCTGAGTGAAGTCATGTATGGAAGTCAGTGGAAGATGAAAGGCTGTGATGTTAATGTGATTTTTGCAAATCTTTAGGTTTTTATTTTCGCACATTGCACATATTCTTTTATCTTTATACTGTGAACATTTGCACATTCCATCCTCCTTGTTTTAAACACTGTGCAGCTCGTCATTTTAGAATATAAATATATATATACTTTTCTCTTACTTTGTTTATTTTGACCGTTACGCACCACAGCACCAAGGCAAGATTAGATTATTATCTTATCTTGAACTCACTGGCAGGGACTCAATACAAACGAATGTTACGCAGTCACAAAAAAAAAAAGACATAACTAAAAATTAGCATGACAGGTGGTGAAAAAGGTGACATGTTTGTAAACTCGACCCGTGTAGGGGGGTCTGGGGGCATCGTCCCCCACAAGAATTTTTTGGGATTTTAACATGTAAACGAAGCATTCTGGTGCACTCTGAGAAGAAAATAAAGGGAAAAGACAACATTTACTTAACCAGTGCTGTTTCCGATTGAGTTTATTTCTTCGTTAACTTTAGCTGACGTGCTAACAAGCTGGCAATCGGTTGGGAAAGATTTGATGGGGTAACATTAGGAAAAAATAATCACGATACACTTCAACTTGATTTGGCAAGTTAAAGTTACTTTGGCAACTAGTTACCTAACGTTAACGGCCGGGCCACACAGGCTCGCTGAACTGCTGCGTCTGGCAGGCGTGTGGAGTCCACTGCTGCCAACTCCATCTTTCTACATTGATAATGATTTGATAATATATGTCTATCAACAGATCAATTTCACTGTGTATTTTTGCTGAGAACCGCGCGCGTTACGTGGAAAAAATAGGCAAGACTCTGAATCTCTAGATGAGCTGCGCTGCAGACGGCTGCTCTGACCTGTTATTAACATGGACGGCGAAATGAAAAGCAAGAGGTTCCGCGACGAACACGCGCTGCTCGGGTCGGCGGTGTGGCCCGGCCGTTACCTCAAAGCTAGTGTCCATTGTAGTAGTACCGCGAAAAGCTGTCTTTGTACATCCATGGAAAAGAAGAAGATGCAGTTATCTTGATTCTGATTGGCCAAAAGACTCGAAACGTCTCACCAAAGATGTTTTATTGAGAAGAAGATCGTGACGTGACAACAGCTTTCTGAAACGTCTCTGTTCTCACTCCAGTCTATGTGAAATTGCGCTGGCCACTTGAGAAATTATGATATTTTAGAGCTCCCCGTAAATTTCTCAAATAAGGGTTTTCTGGTGAGCTCATGTCTTTTTCAGGGGAGCTGAGGTCCCGGTAGCGCCCCCGTATTTCGAACCCTGCCGTCAGGTCCACTGCGGTTGATTTTTGAAATCGGCTTGCAGGGCAGTTCTTGCAGGTTCTCATAGTTGGGAACATCAGGAGAGGGCATCTTTTTAGGCTGTCGAGGCTTGTTGAGATAAAAACACAAAAAAAACAAAAACAAAAAAAACCCCATAAACAATAAACCTCCAGAAGGGAACAAGAAAATTAAAAAATACATCTGTTGGATATTTGATGATTTGCAACAGTTCTTAAATTAATTTCATAGCTCTTTATGTCATGGAAGTTAATAAAACTGAAGAATTAAAATGACATTTACTGAAATAAATATTTAATTAAAGATCCAGTACGTAAGTATTGTGACATTAGCAACTATGGGTGCTTTTTGTTTTCTAAAATGTCCAAACATCTCTCGCTCTTCTCCTGCACAGCTTCCTTCTTTCCTGACAACTTAATAATAGTAATAATAATAATAATAATAATAATAATAATAATAATGATAATTGCAGTAACCTCTGTGTTCCTATTATTCTCCATCACCTGACCTCCCTCGCCCACCTGCACACCTGTTCCCACTTCACTTTTAGCCCAGTATCACATATACCGGCCCACTTCCATTCATTCCCCTGCAGATCGTCTGTATTGTGCTTCTGCCTTTGAGCCATTTTCTCTGCCTGACTGAGTTCTGCCTCTTATGACCCCCTCCCTGCCTTTTTGCACTCCTGCTCTCTGCCCTGATCCCTTATTGGATAAGTCTGCTTCGTCTCCGCCGCCTGCCTGGTTTTGACTTTTGCCTGTTTTCGACTTTGAGTAAACTTGAACTTTTTATTTTACCGGCCTGCTCTCAGCGTTATGCTTTTTGGATTTACATCTCGCATGTGTTTCTTTTATACATTCTTTAGCAGATGTTTGCATGTTCTAATTGTTCAGACATGTTAGAACGTGTTCCAACATGTCTGAACATGAAAAACACTGTTACAGATCTGTTACGTCACCCTTTTCTTCCTGCTTCCTTTCAATTCATCTTTAATATTAATCCTACGTTTCACATGTGACCCATTATGTGCACAGTAGGAGAACAGTTAGATATTTTGTGTTGAAATCTAGTGTGACGATTTATCATTTCATTGTATATTTAGGAAATATCTTTATGAGGTTTGCAGATACCTGGAGTTGGTCATAGTCAGAGGCGACACTGCAGGTCCTCAGATCAGCGTAGGTGTGTTCCCCCTTCAGCTCAATCTGCTGAGAAAAAAAAGAGAAAGAAATCTTATTAATCCAACACCGACTGACCACAGACCATCCTCCTTCACATTCATGTGGTTAAACACATTTAAACTTGTTTGGGAAGTGAAACTGACTGACGTCGACAACCTAGATACATTAAATGTATTCAAAGTTATACATAAATGTTGGCTGTAACTTTTTACTAAGGTTGTAGAAAAGGTGTTTGTATTGGGCACATTCTCAGCGTGAGTATTTCAGGACGTGAGAGTAATATTAGATACCAGGACTGAATTTCACTACTGTTGTAATGTTGAAACAGTGGTTTCACTCTGTGTAGAAAAAGAGGAAGTAAAAGGAAAGTGAACTGTGATTATGTTGTACCAAATATACAACATAGGAAGATGAGCTGCCGTTCATAAGTGTCTGATGTTTTGTGCATAAATACATTTTAGATAAATACATTTCAGAACAGAGCTGGAGCGTGGAACTTTGGCCCCAAAAAAACCTTGTTAAACCTGTTAAACTCGAGGCTCTGCTCAAAATAGCATTTGTTTTATTCACCATTTTCACGCGAGTCAAGAAAAGGTGAGGCATCTAAAACATCTTCAGTTAAAAGTTGAATTTTAGTCACTGTCATATAAAGAAGACTGGCAGAAAATGTGAACAATGTGGCATTAAAGATGGGGTAGGCAGTATTTTTATGCCGTCATTCAACCACTCACCATCTCAACTTTCAGTTTTCACATTGTGCCTGTTTCTAATCATGTTTCCTGCATGCGATCCTTTTTCATTAGGAAGACTATTCATCCCACTTATCATGCGCAGAGTACATGACGTATCTTTATACTCTTGTACCCCTGTGCTGCAGGGAAGAGACTCATTTTTTTAAAAAGGAAAAATGATGTATAACACGTTTAAAGATTAGTCATGCCGACTTCCTGCTGCAGTCAAACAGAGAGGATGAGGATGCCAGCGAGACCAGACTGTGACTAGACCCTGACGTGCTGAGGATGTCAAAAGTCCTTATCTGATCTACTGTATTGGTGCCGTACAGGATAAATACATTTATAAGCATTTTTCACACTCTCTCTTGTCTGGCTGCCTGTCACCGTTTGAAGTGAAACATTTCCTCTTACCTTCAGCCTCCTGGAAAGACTTGGGAGGAGAAGAAAAACAAACAGAGCAGGAATGTTAATCAAAACTTCTAGGAAGGAGTTTTTGTCAGAGCACTCAGATGTAGATAATTTGTAAACACCGGCATGTGGGTTTTCAAGAACTGAGTGTCTAATAATTAAACTACAAAATCTTGATTTGATGTTAAGAAAACCCAGGATTTCCAGGAATAAAAAGTGATTCCTCCAAAACAATATTCAAGGCATTTAGAGGAGATGTGGAGGAGGGAAATGTCAGGATTATATTCTTACCTTTGATACTTGTACACATCCACAGCAACAGTCAGGACATAGAGGACCAACACCACTCCACATATAATGTAGGGAATTACCACAACACACTCTCTGCTGCCTGAAAATCAGAATTACACGACAGCAACAGAAAACAGGTTATTAAGAGTCAGTAAATCAAAAAAAGATTATTTTATCAGCAGCAATAACCAGTAAAAGATATTTGTTGTTGGGTTTTTTTTCCCACCTTCTGATGTTAGATAAAAAATATCTTAAATCTGTGATGCATTCCCCAAGTTATTTTGCAATCAAGTACTTTTTTGAGGTGTACTTTCACTTTCCCCTCAAGTTGTTTCCTCAAGTTATCCATTTCCTTAATTTCCCAGAGTTCCTTTTTCCAGACAATGTGAATAATTAGGGGCAAAAGTGCAAGTTCCCCTGTGTTTATTATCTCAACATCAGCAGTATTTTGCATTCTGGTCTGTTAAGGCTTGGTCCCTCAGTCTCTTGTCTAATGGGTTTCTCTTGTGGATTTTTCCTGCATGACTGCTGGTATAAACACATATACACTGGTATAAAATGGCTCTTTTTTCTTGGATTTTTCCTTTTTTATTGTTGTATTTTCCAGTATTTTAGATAATATATCCTTCTGTACATGCAACTTGTTCCTGTATGCATACACTGAGAGTACTTATAATGAAATATGCTATATCAATAAAATGACCTTGTCTTGTCTTTGATACTGAGCGACTGACACCAAAACATAACTGTTTACACTTTACTTTCCTCACGTCACTTCACTCCACTTTACAGCTTCACTTCACTTCAACTCACCTTCCTTTACTTTACTTTGCAGCTTTACTCCACCTCATTTCACCCTCCTTTACTTTTTAGCTTTACTTCACCTAACCTTACTTAACTTTACTTTGTAGGTTTACTTTGCCTCACCTCACTTTACTTCCCTTTACAGCTTTACTTCACCCTCCTTTACTTTTTAGCTTTATGTCACCTCACTGTACTTAACTGACTGACTTGACTTCACTTTCAGCTTTACATTACCTTTTCTTACTTCCCTTCATTTCACTTTACTTAGTAGCTTTACTTTGTGGCTTCATGTCTCGTCACGTCATCTGTTTGTGACAAAACGACAAATACTCCACCAACAAAACAAAAACCCTTCAGAAACTGTCGATTCTTCCTTGTCTACATTCTGTTTGTCTCAGATAAATGTCTACGTCAGCAGGAGGTGAATATCCAGTGACTTATGAATTAGTGTTCACACAAAGTTCACTGACTGTTTCTGAATCACAAGTCACGACCTGCAGCACAGATCCACGGCAGTACACGTACAGAGGAACTAGCATGATTTGAGCTTTATATATTTATATGTTGGTTCAAAAATAAATAAGCAATTTCTGTTATGACTCTTAAGTTTACCTGCAGTGGCGCTGACCTCCAGATACACAGGTCTGGACCTCTGAGAGCCCCTCTGGGTTTGAGCTTCACACAGATACACCCCGCTGTCCTTCTGACTGACATGTAGGACCAGCATCTCTCCTTCACCCTTCTCAGTCAGCTGTGATGAGGAGAGGCGATAAGCGCTCTGGTTAAAGCCAAAGTAATGTTTGCTACATGCGTGTCTTAATCCAACAGGAGGAAAAGTGTGTGTTTACTCATGACATGTCACATGATTTCTGGGAACTGAAGTGCAGTTGCTGCCATTTAGAAAGGGTTTTTCGTGTACGTGAAAGAATCTGGTTTTCATACTGAATAGGTTAAGCTTCATTTTTAGTTATCTCTTATCGTAGTATAAACATACCCTTACAGTATGTATAGCCAATTTCCAATATTACAAGAAATCAAACTTGGGGTCCTTACAAAACACTATAATGGCCAAATGTATGTGGACACACGAACATTACACCCATATGTGATTGTTGAACATGTCATTCCAAAGCCGTGGACGTTATATCTGCTGCTATAACAACCTCCACTCGTCTGGTTTCACACCAGGTTTTTGAACCTGTCTGCAGGGATTTCTTCCCATTCAGCCACAAGAACATCGGCCACTGATGTTGGGTGATCAGGTCTGGCTCGCAGTCGCCGTTCCCATTCACCCCAAAGGTTATTGGATGGGGTTGAGGTCAGGGCTCTGTGCAGGCCAGTCAAGTTTGTCTACACCAAACTGGGAAAACCATTTCTTTATGGACTTGGCTTTGCGCACGGGGGCATTGTGATGTTGAAGCAGCAATGCCATTGTATGCTGTTGCATTAAGACCCTTCTCATTGGAGCTAAATGGCCGAGGTTCAAACCGTGACAAACAGCTTCAGACTAAAAATAATCTGAAGGTCTTTGTCCACATACTTTTGGCCCCGTAGAGTAGGTGAAATAAATATTCCTATGTTCCTGAAAGATCATAAAAAATGTAAGTAGCTACACAAATAAATGAATGAATAAAAACAGAATAAAATCCAGTAGATTCCCTCTCACCTTTCCAGTTTCGGCTCTGTACCAGGTGTATTGGCTCACAGGGGGGTTGGCATCACTCGAACATGTAAACGTCACAATGCGGCCCTCAGAAACGGCACCAGACGTGCTGAGAGTTGCCGCGGTGAATCTGGGAGCATCTGTTGGAAAACAGACGGCGATACCTGGTGTTAAAACATAACTGGCAAAACAATATCCTCCGTATCTTTTTAGATATTTAACGATGTGGTTTATGAGAAGCAGAAGCATGTTTGTTGTTGTCTGAGTATTTTAAGAACGTTTAGAAACATTTACAGTTTAGTAAAGACAAGTGTTTTTTCTCTAACTTTGCAACTACATGCTGTCAAATAAAGATTACTTTTTTGCTGCTCAATCCAGTGGTGGAAAGTACATTTACTCAAGTCCTGTACTTAAGTACAATATTGAGGTACTTGTACTTTATTTGAGTATTTCTATTTTCTGCTACTTTATACTTCTAGTCCACTACATTTGATACATGCAGATTCAGAATAATAATACAAAATACAACAAAATACAAGCTACACAGCAGTACATGAAGTAATTAAAATAAACACACATTAGTGCATCAGTAATTATAATCCAAGTATATACATACATGATTCTCAAATGGGACACTCCGCATAATAAATACTTTTCTTTTTGGTACTTTAAGCATACTTTCATACTTTACTGTACTAAGTAAAGACTTTTACTTATAACAGAGTATTTCTACACGTGGTACTCCTGCTTTTACTAAAAGATCTGAGTACTTCTTCCACCACTATGACAAACAGCACCACTGCCTGCAGTACAGTAACAATGGTGCCTTGTGTCGTGCGTGCAGATGTGTACTTCAGCGCTTCATTACTTCCATCAACACCAAGTTAAGACAAGTTCAGCTCTTCAAACATCAAGAAATGCGTCCGTCTGAGCAAAAAAAAAAAAAGAAAAATCCCCTTCAGGTCAAGTCAGGCGAAGTCATGTTGAAACAAGTCACCTGTATTCCCAAACTGTGCTGTGTCTGACACATTCATCAACTTAATGGGCAATGGGAAGAAGGTGTCAAATGTGTCAGTCAATTAATGACTCAATCAATCGTCAATTAATTAGTATTATTCAGTAGTTCAGAGTGAAAACAACCAAATTCCATTTACTTTTGTAGCTAACATTTGAGAGTTAGGGTTAGGACTAATTATTTTATACAAATATATTTGCACAGTTCATGCGGTATAAAGCAGTGTTTGCAAACTTTTTTGACTTGCGTCCTGTTGAATCGAAGCAATGTCTATCTGTGACCCCTTGTCATAGGTTTAATTTGAAAAAAAAAAATTAAATTGTTTAATTTGAACAATTTTAGAAGGCTTATGGGATAAACATATCCATTATTTCACAAAAAATAGCAATTATTATAGAATAGTCATGATTTTTTGTAGTAAATCATCATCTCATGACCCTCAGCAGTGGTGGAAGAAGTATTCAGATACTCCATTACAAGCAAACTACTTCTACTCAAGTAAAAGTACTTAACTATTATCAGCAAATGTACCTAAAGTACTTGTTCTGTGACTGACATATTATTGTTATACATGACATTATTAGATGTCAATGCATAAGTGTGTAAGCAGCATTTTACTGTCGTAGCTGGTCGAGGTGATGCTAGTTTATCTACTTTATTTACTGTACAGTCAGGTAGCTCAGTCCAGTGGTTCCCAAGCGAGGGGTCGCGGCCCTCCGAAGGGTCACAAAATCATGAGATGATAAATGGGAGAGGGAAGAAGAAAGAAAAAACAAAGTTCTTTTTTGTGAAACATTGGATGCTTTCACCTCAAACTGTTATTTAAATGAAACCATCTGAGAAGTTTATAGGGAAAGTTTCTCCGCTGGAGCTGCTGACAACTCATAAACATCTGAAACCTGACAAGACGTCCCAGCCAGACACTACTTTATTGTAACTTTATTGTTTTTATATAAAATGTCTTTATCTTTCAAATTGATGTAGAAAGTATAAAAGTACAATATCTGCCTCTGTATTGTGGTGTAGAAGTATAAAGTAGCTCAAACATACTTGATATAAGTACAGTACTTTCCACTGTTGCGCCACAGATTTATCTTGAGACTTTTTGAATTTCATTTCTTTGATTTCTTATTTCATTTCTTTTATTTTGAATGTTCTTTTGTCTTTCTTTTATCTGTTCTGCCTCTTCAGCCTGTTTCTCCTGATGCTGTAACATTTGAATTTCCGCCTGTTCCTCCTACAATCTTATCTTTAAGTCTGCATTTTTACTAAATCAGTAATTGTGTTGCTGATCATCTACACGAACACACTGTTAGTTCTATAAGTATCAAATGGATAATTATAAAATGGCCATTTGGAGTGAGTTATGAGGAATGGAGAGAAGTTTTTGAACTCCCTTCACTCTTGAGGAAATTTTAAATAAGCTATTAGTCACTTTTATTTAAACAGACTGTGATATCAGGCCTTTTTTTACCACGTGAATAAAACATCCTGTACTTGTAGTTCAGCAGAGGTCTCTGTGGTTCATGTTAATGCAGACAAACACTGAGTGTCTCACACAGGACGCTGAGTGTCTGAGTCGCTGCAGACGGCTGGCTGCTGCCCCCTTTTGTCAGCGGGTAGGAGACAGAACAGGCGACGCTCTGGTTGTGATGGTCGGCTGAGGCGATGAAGGTCAGCGTGGACGTCATGATCGTCTGTCCGTCTGCATTCTGCTTGTGCAAAAGAGAGAGGAGAACACCGAAATTACTGAAATGTTCAGGCACAGTACATCCTTTTTGAATGTCATAACCTGTTAAATCATACAGTGACAGAAAACAACCAAAAAAAGAATCAAAATAAACTTGAATCTATAAAAAAGGATGATAATTGAGATGCTGTAAAATATGATGAAAGAATTAGTGAAAAGTGGAGGAAGAAGTATTCAGATTCTTGGTTTTAAGTAAAAGTAGCAGTACTCCACCATAAAATACTGCATATCCTGCATCCCAAACTTTACTTAAGTAAAAGTACAAGTACAAGTATTATCAGCAAAATGTACAAAATAAAATTCATTGTTCAGATTGTTCATGTAAGACAGCAATTGAGCTATTTTTACTACTACTTTATATAACGTTTGGCAGTTTTAATCTGTAATTATGCATCATATTTTAAAATGTGATCAAATGTTTTGTTTGTAAAATCTTTAAAGAAAGGAGTAGAAGTATAAAGTAGAATTAAATGTAAATTATAAATACCTCGCTTTAACAAAGTACTGCGTGAGCATCCAAAGCCTGATATAATTTATTCCTCTGTGCTGTTTTTCTGATGCAGAAGACAAATACAGGACTATCACTGAACCTGCTCCTTCCCCAGCTCAGCTATCAGGACCTTCTGAGCAGTTAAAAACACACCAGTGAGCCCCTTCATTACCATAAACAACACACACACACACACACACACACACACACACACACACACTGTAGTTTATTTTATTATTAATCCGCAGCTGAAAATAGTCCCCAACACAGGCATTATTTCCTCCAGTAACATTTGCAAATAACTACAGTGCCCAGCTGTTTTATTTAGCTCTTTTAAAAATGAAATTATATATTTGTGGCCTATTTTTAAAGATTTTCATTTTCAGTAGAGAGCAGTGGGTTTGAGTGCAACAGGCAGGTGGGGAAGTAAGAAAATATCAAGAGACGGACTAACACATTGTTTGTTTCAGTCATTTCAAGGGAGAATACTTGAGTAGCCTAAATGTACTTAAAGTAACGTCCACTGCCATCCATCACCTGCTGCATTTGTGTGTGCTCCTGCCTAGAGTCGTCTTGGGGGAGCCAGGTGAAGGAGGGGGGCAGGACGGAGCAGGGCACCGGGACTGAACACTGCAGCCTCACCTG
This sequence comes from Macquaria ambigua, assembly GCA_008360985.2. Classification (NCBI taxonomy): domain Eukaryota; kingdom Metazoa; phylum Chordata; class Actinopteri; order Centrarchiformes; family Percichthyidae; genus Macquaria; species Macquaria ambigua. The sequence goes on along the minus strand of VMKM01001490.1, from coordinate 38,640 downwards.
GACTCCCTCTACAACCGGACTCACGCTGGTCAACAGAGGAGGAGACGGGTCTGTCGAGGAGGAAACAGAAACATTTTTACATATTCATGTGCATCATTTGGGTTCATGTTTCATTCTTCTTTTACTCTCTGTTTTTGGTCATCAACTCCTGAGAAGAATATCTGGCTCTTTGGCTGCTAAATGCTCCATGTTCACCAGCGAGTGTTTAACTTCATCTGTCTGCTGTTTGATGCTGAGGATGGGGTGCAGCGGGTTTTAAGAGCGTTTTCACTGAAAAACAGTAAAGTTGCGGAGCGGAAAAACAAAATAATGAGCTGAACGAAGCCTCGTAGAGCTGAGGGGGAACTGCAGCTTTCACATTATACATCGTCATTTGATCCATTGTTGTTATGGAAACATTGATTATAGCTGCTTCAAAGTTTAACAAAGGGAAGAAAAATAATTCATACATCTAGTTGTGCTTTTGTTCGGTACACTGCAAGAGGAACATCTTAACAAGACACAAAGTCATATCTGCACACGTGAAAATGTTGTTATAATTTGATGATTCATTTTTTTGGGTAGTTTGGGGTCTTTTAATTACACAATAGAGGTTTCAAACAGAGCAGCGAAGTGTCTAGTTTCTTGGTTTGGAAAAACACAGCGGCCCTGAGAGCTCAACGCAACTTAAGCAAATTAAGAAAACATCTTCACCAATTTGACCACACATTTGTATGGAATCAGATTTGTGTGTCAATATAATCAAACAAAACTTCTTAAATATCAAACAAAAATAAGACTTTGAGAGAGAATAAAACTCACTGAAGCAAACAAAATGTCATCTCAAAAGTAAAACTCATAAGTTGCAAACAAATTATTTGTGTAAGAGAAAAACCACACGTTACAATTTTCAACTGCCTCCGATCACTTAGTCCGGTCATACCTGGCCGAATGGAAATGTTGACTCCTTTAATGAAAGTGAACTTGACTTTCGGGCAGTCCAGCCTGAAGAAGTGCATGTCGCTGTAGTCCTTTGGGAAGCTGTCCAGCATCGTAGTGCAGTTCTTCTTTGTTAAGTCCCCCACTATTTGCCCCTGAAAGAGTTTTGAGAGCAGTAAGTACAGAACTTTATTTTAAATTCTTTTCCAAAAATACCAAATATGTTCTGCTGGTTGGATGGTTGTTGTTAGCCTAGCTTAGCATAAAGACTGGAAGCACGGAGAAACAGATTGCCTGGCTCTGTCCAAAGTGAAACAAATACAACTAATGACACCTCTAAAGCTCACTAATCAACATGTAATACACAAACAGTGACAAAAAAATGACAATTTGTGGTTTTATGTATTATTATTTCAGGTGCAGAGATTAACTTAAAGCTTGAGTGCAGGACTTTTTACATATAAATGAGCATCCGTTACATTCAAGCCGTTGCCAGACGAGTTCACACAGTGAGGATTAAGCCGATCACCTCCAGCTACATCTCTCTGTATGTCGCAGTATAAGGAGTTTTTAAATCTGGTTTGTGTGGCATTTCCACACTCGCGCACTGGTAGTAAAACCAGAGCCATGTAGAGAGAGAGTAGCGCCAAAGGAAGTTCAAAATGCTTGATGGTCACATGATTCATGTAGACCTCAGATAGCTCTCTCTACATGGTTCTGGTTTGCCAGAGCTGATGGAGTAAACTCCTGCAACTAGGAGTCTGGAGGGAAAACATGAGAAATGTCCAAGAAGTTTCTAATGCTCCAGATAAAAAAGAAACTCGACGTTCAGAGGAAGGATTACTGTCAAAAAAAGAAAGCGATCGACGGCGAGGACAAACACGGATAACCTTTGGTGTAGCTTTTCCTCGTTGGAGAGGCTGAAAGAAGAGCAGGGACTGAGGGCAGACAGGATGTGGCCTTACTTCTCATGGGGGTTGGTCTTTATAAAATATTTGGAGCAGGCTATGTAGCTGCTACATTTAGGGCCTTTACACACCGGAGGCGTTTTTTTCATGCGATTAATTCGCACATCAATATATTTTTTCGAACTGTTGTTTTTGTCAAGAGTTCTTTCACACAGAAAGCGAACACTACGCGACAAAAAAAGCGGTGTAATTTTTTTCCAGAACGAGGTTGATTTTTCAGAGTGTTCACATGGCGAATAAAAGCATCATCCAATCACGTTGTGCAGAACAGACGTCACATCACAACTCTGGACCTGTTGATTATTTGTGTTTCTCATCAGCCTGTATTATATGACAAAGGACACAAAATTATAAAGACTATGAACTCAAGGACAACGTGTGGAGCAGCACCGCTGGATGCAGGATAGTGAGTAGATTAGTTTACTTTTGTGTAATTACTCTCACTGCCAGAAGGGGGAGACAAAAGGTCCGCACTTCAGATTTAAAGGGGTCACAAGCAAAAAAAGGTTGATTACCACTTCTTTAAGGTGTTACATCCTGTTCTTCTACAAGTCTGGTTGTCTCATCATGTTTTACACTTGTACGTTTACAGGTTTATCCTTTCAGGTTTTATTTAAAGTGGCCCCTATGTGTAATTATGTTTTTTGGAAGATGATTATGTTGTAAGAAAATGAGACAGTGTCCTCTTTATCACCACTAGGAGTCACCAATGTCACACTTTCAAGCGCTACACATGGTGGCTTTAATGCGAAGTTGCTTCACAGTCTTTATCGACAGTCGATAAATAAGTGATGCTCATGAGTTTTGTGAACCGTCTGAAGAAAACAAAGAAAGAGACGACCTACTTTAAAGATGTTAGTGTTAGGATTGCGGTCGATGAAGACAAAGGGACCTGAGAGGCTTCCTCTCCTCCAAACACCACCGTCTGAGCAGTTCAGCATGTTTGCTTCCTCATTGTTGGGCATTTCAAAATGACATGGGACTGTGACACAGGAGCCACTGATGCCCACAATGCTTTGGGGCAGCGTCACATCCCAGGTTTTACAAAAGACACCTGGAGGGGGAAAATGCAAGTCTTTAAAACACAGGTTTATCTAGAATAGGTGACGAAGCAACAGCACAACCTCATCTTAATGCTTCACCCTCCCAGACTAAAGAGGAAGCTTTGATTTGACTGGGAAACAACAAAACAAACATAAAATACCCGTTATGGTGGTATGATGTGCAATCAGGGAACTACTGACCTTGCATCAGAGTGATGAGCACAGCGACAACCGCCAGACCAACACCCATCTCAACAGGATGAGATAAAGATTTTAAATCAAAGATGAACTATTTGTTTAACAACAAAAAATATATAAGAGAGAGAGAGAGAGAGAATAGAAAAAAATTACATCATTTACATGTACTGAAAGAATTCGTTATATCTGCTATGATGCCAAAAATCACAATTTATTTACTCAGACAAGGTTCAAAGAGAAATAAATTCTGAGAAGCAAATAAAATGTAATTTCGCGGATGCTGTTATCTAATGTAACTTATAACAAGAACAGTTAAAATAAGGAATTGAACAGCCAATGCAAACTTCAAGTAGTGGAAAATAAAAGTTATGCTGAGATAAAAAGAAAAATAAGAAATGGAAAACATTTAAACATTTTATGTTCTTTTCCAAACACAACTTATTGACTTAATCAACAGACATTAAAGTTTAGTATTAAGGAAATATTAAAGTTAAACAAAAAGTAATTTAGAAAAACCTAATTCCCACTTTTTACTGATACAAATACAGTTCTGTGATTTTAGACTACACACACACACACACACACACATATATCTTTACCTGTCAAATAATTAGGAACAGACTTCTGCGTGTTTGTTCTCTGAAAGAGGAATGAATGTTTCGAGAAGGAAGTGATGGAGTTAGGAACTTTACCGAGCGTCTGTGGTGAAATCTTGACTGTGCGTGTCGTGTTGGAAAAATGATGTGTAGTTGTAATTTGTGTAGTTGTAGATGTAATTTGTCTATCAACACGTCACCTTTGTTACTCTGGATGACACACAGAACTCACTGTCAACAGTTGTTGCTGTAAATCTTAGAGACAGACACAAAACTCTCTGCAGGACTAGAAACCACTAAACAAGAGTGTAAAATGTTTGTTTTTGGGGAGCTGATGCCTTCACTTTAATCAAACCTAATGTAGAGAAGCATGTTTATGTTTTTTCTTCTTTTTTGCTGCACACTGAGAAAGATTCAGACACAACACAGTGAAACAACCTCACTTTGTGCCACTAGGAAACAGCAAAAGCAGGAGAATCAAATGTCAACGCAACACACACACTTAAAAAAAAACACACGTTTGAGCCACCAGAGTGCAGCATGAGCACATAAATAACCCTAGCCAAATGTCTGCACTTACTTTTTTTAAAAAAATTATTACGATTGGTAACACATGTTTCTCAAAACTGAGCTCACTTTTTCAAAACTCTTCACTCAATCAGAAATCAACAGAAGTCAACGTGGACTAAACTGTGCATCACTTCATGAACTGTTTTCTCACTAAAGCTCAAATTTACATTCAACATAACACGACTAATTATTGTAAATTAGACTGCAATTTGCTGCATAATCTCCTAATTTGAACATACAACACTGAGCCCCTATTTTCATTCCTTGATGACCTCTATGAAAGACTTGTTCCAGGTGAGGAAAGGGCGCAGGTGAGGCAGAATCCAGAAGGTTTTGTGTCACATGACGTTGCAGAAGATTGCCAGGGATGGATCAGACACGCAAAAAGATTATTTCCCTGCAAGTATTGCAAGAGAGGACATAAGGATGAGAGCTTCAGAAGACATGGTTGACTGCTGTGTTTCTCTATCTGTAGCTAGTGAATACATAAAACTTTATTTATATAGCACCTTTCACAGAGAGGGCTGTACCTCAAAGTGAAGAAACAAGAAAATAAAAATATGCAAATTACAAATACTGCGCAATGAAACCAAGCAAACAAATGAGTAACAAAGAAGAGAAGCAGCAAATAGCAAGAACAGGGATGGCAAGGACAATATAATATGTGACAGACAGCAATAAAACAAAGAACGGCATAAGAACAATAAAATATGTCAAAGATAAAACAAAACAAGGGAAGAGTGACAGTTAGTTAGCTGGAAGCAATGCTGAATAAATACGTTTTTATATTTATAGTTCTGTATTTCTTTACGGGAATTACTTTAGTTTAGCAAAATAAAACCTACTGAAGAATATTGCAGCATTTCTGATTCATGTCAGTAACAAAAGGTCAGTCCATGCAGTGAAGAGGTGCCATTCCTTTTGTTGGAATTTTGATTTATGCAAAAATAAAATAAAATACAATAAAAGCTACTTCAAAGACATTATTGATGATTATTGCAACACTTCTGTACATGTTGTAAGTGTTTTTTTTATGGTCTTTATATATAAAAAGTGCTAATGGGAGACAAACGTTCCTGAGATGTGTAACGAGTGTTTTGGTTGCATTAGTGCATTTCAGATGTCAGACTAACTGTTGTGCTGAGCTTCATGTTGGTAAAGAGAACTGAAAAAGTGAACTGGAGACATGTGGGTTACTGATGGTGCAGTGCATTTTGGATGTGAGATTACAGTTTATTTCAACTCTCGTACCAGAGACTGGTAATATTTATATAATGACCATAAAAATCACCAAAAACAGGATGCGTTACAATTAGTGTCACTGTTGTCTTTGTAAAAGTGTCTTTCATTTATTTATTTAGCATAAACCAAGTTTCCGTATTTCACAAAAAACAGTGGCTCTTCTTTATTGCACGGATTGTGCCGTACAACAACTAAAGTAACTGCAGTAATGCAATATAAAACTAAACATATGCACTATACATACATGTATAGGAGAGCTACAAAACAGCTGTCTAATGCATTTGGCCACGAGTTCTCATCCACATCATACCTGATGTCCTCTCATGTAATGCACCTGGGAAAGGATCTGTTTGCATGTCTGATCCATCTTCTGCAGACATGTCCAGACATCCAGCACTGATCATGTGGCTGATAGTTGGTCATAAACCTTCCACCTCCATGAGGAAAGATTTCCTCTGTGGGGTTGAGGAATTGAGAGTAAGGTGGAAGGAATAGTGGCACCATCCTGGGATGAGCTGTAAACCACTCTGTGACTGGAAGAGGTGGTGAAACGCAAAACCTTCTGGATTCTGCCTTACCTGTCTTTCATAGAGATCACCTGAAGATAGGCACTCAGTGCTGTATGATCAAATTAGGAGATTGTGCATTTTATTTTTTAGATGTAGATGTAGCAGAATGTAGCAAATTGCAGTCTAATTTTTAGTATGTAAGCATGTGCAAAATGGAGTATAAATACAGTTATACAGTATAGTTTTGGTTCAGCTTGAGAGAGAAAACTGTTCATGAAATTTGAAACATGTGGTCAGTGAATTCATTTCGTGTAAAAGCAGTGAAAAGTGACCCACAGTTTGGTCCAAGTTGACTTGTGTTGTGCTGATGAAATTCTCTCTCTATTTCTGTCGGGACCTCTTGCAACATCAGGAGGTCGTGAGCCCTGTTTAGAGTGACCCGACTGGCCGAGGGGACAGCGAAACAAGGAAGTGATTGCACAATGTAACATTTCTCTGGGGCGGAGGAAATGATGAGGGAAGATAAAAACCAATGTGGTTAATTAAATCTGAATGAGTGGAGCCAAAGAACAGTTCAATCACTTCCTGAGGGATGTAGTAAGTCCTTTGGTTTCCTGCTGGCTGAAGTTCGGGCTGCACATTGTGCCCTGTAGGGCGTTATTTTACCTTTTTAAAGTGTTATTTTTCAAAGGAGCATCCTGGAATTTATCTGCATTTATGTTTAATATTACAAACAGCTGAAAATTTGATGAAAAATAATCAAAAATCCAGTTTGAAAATATGTACTTTTACAATTTATTTGTGCCTTTTTTTATTACTGTTACTTCAGGGGACTGATTTGCTTCAGCAGCTCAGCGGATCTTTTGTGGTTTCTGTCGTTTTTCGTCTTCCTGCGCTGTGAGCCGAAGAGGACCGTGTTTACCGTAAACAGCAATGACTTCATGATGTGAGGCCGCGTTCAAGTTTAAATCACACAAGAATCTGTATATTTTGGGTGATTTTTCTCCAGAAATCAGAAACAACACAGTAAATAACTTTTTTGGACGAGTTTTCTTTGTGGAATAATGACGATTATCTAAAGTTATCTGTTGTAATAACACGAGGTCATCGGCCCTCTTTAGAGGAATCTGATTGGACAGTAATAACTTAACACAAGTGTTTATGCATCTGTGTGTGTGTGTGTGTGTGTGTGTGTGTGTGTGTGTGTGTGTGTGTGTGTGTGTGTCAAATAAAAGGACAGAGAGATAAAGTGAGTGTGGCTGTGAGAAAAAGAGAAGCACGCAGACAGGAAGATGGAGCCACACACACATGACATGAAAATAGAGAGAGAAAGAGGATGTATGTGTGTGTGTGGGTGTGAGATAGAGAGAGAGAGAGAGAGAGAGAGAGAGAGGACACACATACACACATGCACACACATCCAGTTTTTGGCAATGAAACCACTTTAAGTAACAGTGACACAGAGGAACTTCCTGTGCATCTTCACTCCTGCCTCTGACCACTGAGACTGAAGCAGCTGACCTCAGCGCTGTGATATCAGTTAAACATCTGCAGGTAAGAAAACAGGACATTTTCTGATTTCACTGATGAGCTTTGACAATTATTTAAACACTTTTGTTGCCTAATATTTCACATTTATGCCTAAAAATGTTGCAGCAACTGTGTAATTTTAACAAACAGTTTTTGTTTTCCAGCACTGTGTGCCAGAAATTATGTTTATATAGTTCTAAAATGTTTTGCCATTACGTTAACATTACGAAACATAATTACTGCCTGGATTAAGTTCATTTTTACATTTTTGGGAAAATGATTGTGATTTTGGTTAAGTCTCGTGTTTCAAGTCAGTGTTCACTTTTCTATTATTAAACCAAGACCACAATCTCTCCCTGAACTTAACCAAGTGCTCTGAGTGCCTAAACAAAACCAAGTTGGATCATGCTTTAGTTGCTATGAGAGGATACTGTAGGAAAACAAATGAAATATGTCGCCAGTAAACATTCAGTATCAACATTTTGTGACTTTGCAGATACATACGTTCTTTAATGTTTCCTTATTATGTTGATAAAAACATATTCTGGGCACCATCACGTTTCTTTTTTATACTACTAATTCCAACATATTTGTTATTGCAAATTAGTAGTATATAAACATAATCTGAGGCACAGTTGCTGTTTTTGTCTGTAATATACAGGAGCATGTAGGAGAAGATTTGTGCAACTATTTTCTCTTATTTTGACGAGTATCTGCACCTAACGTGCACGTGCACTGAGTTTGTTTGTTCATGCTGACAGTTTGCAGCAAGAGTCCACCACTTTTACACTTTAAGAAACAATGCACAGTGTAAAAGAATAGATACATTATTTTTTAAACATCACTGCAAATCTTACCATTTTAGCTAAAAAGGTCATTTTCACCCGCAGATGCTGAAAAAAAAAAAACATATGGAAGGTCAAAGAATTTGTGATATACAAGTTTATTTTTGTGTTTTTCTTTATTAGAAAAGAATTATACTGGCTTCATTGGCTTCTTCTAATCATTTTACTGCATTGATTTCCATTGTTTTTAGCTTGTGGCACTGCCTATACTCATTGTGACGTTCCCTTCTCAGGTTGTTTCATTTTCATAGTTTTCAGTAGCCTGAAAAGGTAAAACTTCTGCAAAACAAAGCAAAGTCTGACAAAATAAACCAAATATTGTGTAACAATGATGTTTTTTCTTCTTCTTTCTTATATTATCTATATCAGATTTACCTCATGACCCCTTGAGGGGGTCCCGGCCCCCAGGTTGGGAACCGCTGATTTACTGTATTTCGTGAAATTGCCATATAATGGGAAACAGAAAGCTTCACTTAGATTTTGAGTTTATGAGTTGTGAGTACGCATCACTTCATGACCCAACAAGCACCAATTTGGTGATCTGGATGTCAAAAGACATCTAGTTGTTGGTTACATGTAAGTGTTTATATATTCTCAACATGTAGTTAGGAGCTGGTTCTGGTTTCCGTTTGTAGTCCGAATAGTATTTGAGCGGGCTGTGGCTGCATGCAGGTAAAAACAGTCTGCATGTGAGCAAAAGAGGCTGAAATGCAGTCTCTGAACCCATCGGCTGTCGTCTGATGACGATTTAGCTGTTTATCAATCTCGGAACCCTAGAGATTAGCTTTTTCATTAGCTTTTTTAAAATTGATCTGCGTTCGTCAGATGATAGCCGATGGGTTATGGACGTATGAAAGAGGAAGTCTTGGCCTGGATATCCATTATCCAGATATCCGCTGGCTACACTGGAAGCCCTGAAACATTGTCCGTTGAGGCTAAATCATCATCAGATGATAGCTGGTGGGCTCCGAGATTGGGAGCTGCTTTACAGTAAAGTCACTGAAATGAAAAAAAACAACAGTTATATGTAACCTAGACCTCAACAAAACTTTTCAAAAATATTCAGCCCAGTTTTAACTAAGACGCCTTAATGTCTTCTGACCTGAAAATCACCAATAGTTGGAGCTCACTGGGAAGCCAAAAACAGTTAAAGTCACTCATTACAATAAACCCAGCACTGTGTCAAGCTGTGTGTTGCTGAAGGTTTTATCTCTTGTTTTTTTGAGCTTCTGTGGCTTGTTGTCAAAGTTAAAATGGTTCAGCTCAGGAATCTTTATTGGGCACAGGTTCTTCTTCCCACCACTACAGAGACTGTAGCTGCTGTGTGGTTTTGGGTGAGTGTGTCTGGAGATAAACTTTCCCACTGTTAGCCAGCAAGACAACTATGTAAAAGTAAACAAACTGGCAATAAAATGTATTCAAGTATCACAAGTAAAATCATGAAGAATGGTTCGTGTCAAAGAATTATCAAATACAAATCTAACAATCCACAAAATCTGAGATAAAGACATAATGAAATTTCCTTATTTGCTTTCAAATAGTTGTAATTGTGTTGTTTAATCAGATAAGCTCCCACCACAGTGCAGTAACACATGAGGGGTTGGACTGATGTAGCTCACACGGCGGTTGGAGGTCTGTGGTGGTTTGAGACAGAGCAGGGCTCGGAGTTGAAACTGAAATTAGTGGTGAACTGCTGTTTAATGAGCAGCAGGGGGCTCATGAACGTTTTCCCTCTGTGGTATTTTGATGTACTTCCTCTCAGCGTGCCGCAGTTTGTCTCTGTGTTTCTGAGTCGTGTCCTTTTTAAACACCTGCTTCACATTAACACAACAAACGTCCACATTTTTTGGTGGGTTCACTTCATGGAGGCTCAGAGCTTGAATTTGGCCAGTACTCAACGCTATGGGCTGCCAGCACCTTACATGTGTTCACAAGTACCTGTACTTCTTATTGTGTACTTTTACCTCCTGGTGAATGTGGGTACACACACAAGTCTCAGTCTGAAAACAAATACAAACTAACTACGTGAACAGGAAACAGTAATGTTGCAGTTCGTAAAACCAAAACAACGAGCTGAAGGACACTAAAGCGCTTTGTAGAGCGGAGCTGAGCTAAAAATATTGATTAGTGCAGCTTTAACCACATATTGTATGTTAAAGTTCCAGCTGTCAGGGAGATTTATTGTTTTTCATCGCTGTTTTTTCATTTCTAAAATAAATTCTTGCACCATAAGTATTTTTCACAGCAGACAGTTTGAGGTGTCATTAGCGTTAAGAAAAACACGTGACCACAGCAGCGCAAGGTAAAAACATCCAGAGAGAAAGAAAGAGTTAGAAATGCACGTCTGGTTCCGCTTTCTTAGATCACTCAATCTTCATCGTTGTGCACATATCTATCCTAAAACTATTTCTCACCTTGTGGTTTAACCGCGGAAAAAGAGTTTTCAAAAAACAAAACAGAAAACTTGTCTTCTTCCTTCTTATCACAACATTTTTAACTCATCTCAGGTGCCAAATATTGTGTCTGAATCGAGCTGTAAGGAACATTACTGTAAAAAATCATCTATGTCTGAATGACAGAAAGTCATCACTATAACAGATATATGTAACATCACTGGCTTCATCTATCAGACAATCACAGAGAAAGAGCAAACAAAGACAAATTATTACTCAAACTTTCTGTAAATGTTCATTATTTACAGAGCGACATCCTGGTGTAAATGTGGTCTACTTCTTGCAGTTGTGCACACGCAATTATTTCATACAGTGAATTATAATTAATCTTGTGGGTTTGCTCTCTTTCAGTTTCACTGTGGTTTGAACAGGATGATCAGACGTGGAGTTCTGTTTCTGTCTCAGGAATAGGGGTGGTGATGAGCAAAATGTTTCATAACCAACAGGAATGATGGCCAAAACTGTGAAAAGATGGTTGTAAACAAACTGAAGTTGTGTCTCGATTCAGGGGCCGCATCCTTCTAAGGATGTGGTCTACGAAGGCACGGCCCTCACAGACCACGAAGGCCGAACTAAGCGTTGTTAAATGAGACGGTCTGGTCTATGGAGGATTTCCTATTTGCGTCACAAGCGTCAAGAATCCTGTTGCCTAGCACCCTTGACAGCTGCAGTTGAGGTTTGAGGTTTTTAAGGCCCCTTGGTTTTTTAACATTTGTATTGTTGGCTATTCGAGTGAGCTGGAACACAATACTTAGATTTAAAAGTGTAATCCTGCTCGGCCACTGTGGACGGTACGTTTGGGGACGCCATATTCTCTTGCACGCAATTTATCTTGAGATAGGTTCGGCCGCGAAGCATTCAGCCGTTAGATCCTTCAGATTTGGGAAAAGAAGGCTGCATTTGTGACGCATTCTGTCTTCAAATGCATCCTTCGAAGGATGCTGCCCCTGAATTGAGACACAGCTGTCTCACACACAGGTCACTGAAATGGGAAACACCTGTGGCTAATCAGAGGTAAAGGAAATGTCAGCTGAGCTGAACGAGCTTCACAGAGCTTCTTTTCATCTCGTCTGTTGAAGAAGTTGAGCTTGTGGTTGAGTGTTTCCTTTCGCCGCTGGTAAACCACGGAAAGGGGTTTGATTCAGATAAATTGAACTTTTTGAAGTTTTAGTGTCTGCAGGTGTCACATAATAAAGCAGTTTTTAAATGTTGGACCTGCAGTGAGAACTTGGCACCATGTCTGCTCTTCTGCTGAGCTTGTGCAGCAGTTTGATCAGATTAGCATTAGAAAACCCCCTGAAACTGATGAACATCTCTCACTCAAAGATGGTTCTCTGCAGAACGACAGACTACGCAGAGAAATGTACCCGCAAATGACAAATAACAGAAGATACATGCATGACAACAGACACAGACACCCAATGACTCCATGTTGTTTTATACCTGCGCCATTTCATCAAATGTCACACTCTCATTTCTTACTCACATGATCTCCTGGGTTCATCAGATTAAAAGACAGGTGGAGCCATCGATGCCCTCAGTAATACCATCAGTAGCTTCAGGGCAGAAGATGTTTTTTTTTAGGTTGGAGGAAGCTTTACAGTTGCTGCGCGCTCTTCTTCATTTCCCCTTTTGAGGGCAGAAGCCTTCCTTCTGTAAACTGCAGAAACCACATCTGTTCTTGTCAGCTGGACTGTCTTTTCCTTTAAAGCTCAACTGCATTTGCTACCACTGGTAAGGTCACTTTTAAGATGTTTAAAAATATCTCCTCCTTGTTTTCAGCCTCCTTGAACAGAGTTTCTATCTCTCATTTGGCCATCTGAGGCTTTCTCTGCCATCATTGTATTCTCTGCGCCGCACTTCCCTTTGGCCTCTTGCTGGTTTTCATGTCAGATGTCACTATACTGTATGTGTGTCTAGATTCGATACATCCCCGGTCTGTGGCCACCGATCACTGTGGGAACTGTTAGCTTCACTGTGCTGACTCATTTTTGCGCCTTCTCACCCTCTTGCTCAACAGCTGACCTTAACCTGACAATTTTTTCATTTATTTACATTATGGACTATTAAGTTAATTTGCCTTTTTTGTCATTAATGTGAGAATTATTTGCTCAAGACAAAAACATTAGATCTGAGCATTAAAAGAATACTCATAAATGTTGGGAAAATGTGCTCATTCGCCTTTTTACATGGAGAAAAATGAGAGGATCATCTTATCTCAGTAAATTTAAGATCATCAGTTTCATCTCTGTGCCCTTCAGAGGTACAGCTTGAGGTAGCTTGATCCGCTAGCCTCTGTCAAAAAGCTTGAAAAAGTACATTAAATTAAACGACAACTTCCAGCAACTCCAACGCCAAAACTGTGGTTAGCTAGCAGGCTAATGACTAATACTGTACATCCACTAACAAGCTGGGGTTTGTTCAGAGTTAGGAAAGTGTGTGAAGGTGGCAACTCCTCTATTAGAATAGGATAACTAAAATGCTGTGCTCAGCAGCGGTTGGTCAGGTAAGCTTACAGCATGTTAAACCACAATTTATTTTTTTTTTGTATCTCTACATGTCTTAAATAACCACGTTCATACATGTAATTAGGACAGCTTTGAGTTTTCCCCTTGCTTCCAGGGTTTGTGCTAAGCTAAGCTACAGTACATATTTGAGAAAACCACAAGATTCATTTAGTAGCTGTTGTGGAGCTTTCAATCATGTTATGTGATCTTCTTCAGCAGATGGAGTTTGACTAGTTGTCAATAAATTGTAGATGTTCGTATTTCCATTTGTTACTGAGCACTTGAAGGACTTCCTGTCCATGTTGGCTTAAAAACGGACTTTCAGAATTCAATCTTGACCATGGAAACAAGTTCCACTGATACCAAATACTTTTTACAGTAAATTAGCGTAATAAACAGTTGTATTAGCTGTTGTGGAGGTTTTTGATTGTCAGCCTCATTTAGCTGCTGGTCAACAATTATGCAAAAGCTCCCTCAGTTGTCCCAGTCTCTCTCTCTCTCTCTCTCTCTCTCTCTCTCTCTCTCTCTCTCACACACACACAAACCTTGGCACATTCTCAGACACTGAAGCACAATGACTCAGCAGGGTACATCTGACTCGTCCACACACACACACACACACACACACACACACACACGGTTCATACAGTCTACTAATGTCTATTTTCATAGCATCATATGAAGATTAAGGCTTGTGATCAGAAAAGTTTACTCGTTTAAGAGACACTTCTTTAAAATCTTGTGACTCTACACTCTTTTTCCTTGATCACAAGTCTCAGAGTTTTTTTTTTCTTCTTTCTCTTGCATGCCATGTTTCAGCACGAGAGTAAAAGAGGAAGTAACCCAAATCCATTCTCAGATAGAGGTCAGGTCACCTTTTTACCCTGTTCTTCCTCGTTGTCTGTTAGAAACAGGAGTAATATGGTAACATTTAGATTTTCTCGTATTCTCTCATTTTCCAGACACACAATGTCTCTCAACGTCTCCCTGCCTCTTCACATGTCCAAGACTTCCAAGAATGACCAGGCGACAACTGTGGACATCGACGCCATCATGGACAACGTCTCCATCGTCCTCTACTCGCTGACCGTCGTGCTCGGCATCACAGGGAACTCCATGGTGATCTGGGTGGCCGGATTCAAGCTCAAGGTGGAGATTTTATATATATATATAAATATATATATATATATATATATATATATATATATAGTATATATTTATGATTGAATTGACAGCTGTGTTATAGAATAGAATAGAATAGAATAGATTCTTCTTATTTTACTGAAACAAACTGTTTATGAGCTATTTTCAAACGACTTCCTTCTTTGTGTATCACACATCAGTACATCCATGCACTAGGCTTATTAATAGATGCTGCCCTTTGGTTGTGTGGTGATATCACCAACATCTCATATATATAAATATATATATATATATCGAGTATCACTCTGATTAAAGCCACATGTACACCACGACAACATGTGGAGAAATCCAAAGCTTGACAGACCTGCTGTGCATAGTTACGGTTGCTAAGATATGATTGGATAATCGCTGCTTGGGGGAGGTCAGTTTACTATAAATAAATATATATATTTATATTTATATATATATATATATATATATATTTATATATATGAGATGTTGGTGATATCACCACACAACCAAAGGGCAGCATCTATTAATAAGCCTAGTGCATGGATGTACTGATGTGTGATACACAAAGAAGGAAGTCGTTTGAAAATAGCTCATAAACAGTTTGTTTCAGTAAAATAAGAAGAATCTATTCTATTCTATTCTATTCTATTCTATAAAGAGCAGGAGAGAGTCGCTTGACTCCCACAGCGTCAATGTTCCAGTCATGGGCGGATATATCATAAGCTGTAACACCACAAAACAGGCTTAAAAAAAACTCTTGAGATATCGAGTATCACTCTGATTAAAGCCACATGTACACCACGACAACATGTGGAGAAATCCAAAGCTTGACAGACCTGCTGTGCATAGTTACGGTTGCTAAGATATGATTGGATAATCGCTGCTTGGGGGAGGTCAGTTTACTATAAATAAATGAATGGCTGCACTACTGTTTTTTGACAGGCAGTACTGTATGCAGCTGCACACTGAGGACTTTTTTGGGCTGACTTTTATTGTTTCTGTATGTATGAGTAAAACACTAAACATTCTCATGCAAACCTCCTCTTTTCCTTCCTCTTCATTCCCTTTCCTTTCCTTCTTCCTCCTCAGCCAAAGGTCACCAACGTATGGCTGGTGAATCTGGCGATAGCGGACCTGATCTTCTGCTTCACACGAGTCTTCTCCCTCACTAAGAAGCTCTTCTTCGACCACTGGCCCTTCGGCATCTTCCTCTGCAAGTTCAACGGCTTCTTCAAATATGCCAACATGTTCTGCTCCGTCTTTCTGCTGGCTGTGATCAGTTTGGACCGAGTGCTCTGCGTCTGGCAGCCCGTCTTCACCAGGCGACGTCGCACCCTGTGGGCCGCGAGGGTGGTGGCTGCCTGCGTCTGGATCTTTGCAGTCATCTTCAGCACTCCGTACTTTGTCTACCGCCAAGTCTACCTGGGGAAGAACAACCTGAGTAAGTGCTCTCTGGACACGAAGGGGGCGGTGAAGGTGGACAGCAACGCTTTACTGGCTCTCTACTCCATCCGCTTCCTGTGTGGCTTCATGTTGCCTTTCATGGTCATCCTCATCTGTTACATCCTGGCCGGGCTTGGCATCCGACGCACCCGCTTGTCAGGGAAGTCCCGCCCCCTACGTATATTAGCATCATTAGTCGTTGCATTCTTCCTGTGCTGGGCGCCGTACCACTGCCTACTGCTGGTGAAGATGGTGGATAATAAGAACATAGTGGTGAAGATCTGGCAACCCATGGCGTCGGGCTTCGCCTACTTTAACAGCTGTGTGAACCCGCTGTTGTACTTCTGCATGGGGCTGGACGTGAGGGGACGGTTCAGGCAGAGTCTGGCGGGGGTGTACAGGAGAGCTCTGGCGGACGACGAGGACGGACAGACGACCCAGTCCAACGAACGCTCTTTGGACGACAGCACTGGGTCGAAACACACAAATGTTGTGGTGGCAGGAAGGAGTCAGACATCTGTGGCTAAAGTTTGAGTCTCTCGCAGAGTTTCCTAAACACATCTTTGAGCGTTAAAGGAGCATTGGTGGTTTTTAACCCATTAAAGTCACAGTGAAATGGCACATAGCATGTCTTTAGGGCTTCTCACACTGCAGGCTAACAAAGCTTTCACACTGGCGCAATCCTGGCAACATTGCAAGCGGGCTAGCCCCGACATTAGCCGAGGGCTCCGGAGCAGGTTTAGCCCCTGAAATTGACTAAACACTGGGCTAAAAGGTGCCAGTGTGAAACTGAGCTAAAGTAAACAATGGAATTTGTGTCACGTTTTTGTTGTCCAATCCAAACTGTCCAAACTTCTTCTTGCTTTATGTTTAACCGAAACCGGCAACATTTAGACAAGTGGTGGTACTTCGTTAGACACAACACCCATTAGGCAGCAACATCTCATTTGTTTACCACTGCTGGAAAAGGTAAAACAGTAGACTTCTTTTCAGTCTTTCCTTTCTCCTCTGTTCTCTCTCTTTTTGATGTTTCAACAGCGCACTCACATAAAGCCCTGCTAATATCAACATTTTAAAGTTGCTGCTTGCTGTTAAAGAGTCGTCATGCATCATTATAGAATATAAACATTAGTCACGTGTTTCAACAGACATTTAACCCAGGGCTAGTAGAAGTGCAGTGTGAATCATATAGCCCCGGGCCTAGGCTAACCCTGGGTTAACAATGTGTGGGTGAAAAGGGGCTAAGTATATGCAGTGTGAAAAGCCTATTTAGCTGTGTGTGATTTAGCTCACATCTCTCAGATTGATGATTGGGCATCTCAGAGTGATAAGGAGCTGTAGAGAAATGTTGGCCTCGCCTTCACTGTTTAAAAAGAGGCCTTTTGATATAAAAATACTCAAATATTGACATATGTTTGGCATATAAGCGATAACAGAATAATTACCACAGGGCCAGAACCAAGACCAAAACTCAGAAAAAGTATTTTTATTTCACAATAACTACTGCATTTCTGAAGCATACAAGTAACTCTTTAACACCAACTTTCCCAGAGATCTTAAGGTGTTAGTTGTATAAAGTTGTGCATTCTCAATACATATATTACATGTTCATGTTTATAAAGGTTTTCATAGTACTAGTACTGGTGCTGGCAGATCGTGAAAGATCTGTAAAGTGCCACAGGCGATGCAGTAGGTGGTAAAAGGTTAAACTGATTTCCTTCCTTCCAGGTATCCATTGATTTCAGTTTATTTCAGTAAGGTATGGAAGTTGTAGAGATGTGAAACTTGCTTGAGCTGCATATTGTCAAACTTATGTTTTGATCACATGAAAATGCAGTTGCGAGCAGGAACTTTTTTTAAAACCTCTTTTTGGTGTGTTCAAGGGTGACCTGTACCGCAAACACTGGATGCAATAAGCAACAATATTCATATTATCCTTTTCATGGTGTCAGCGTGACACCATGAAAAGGATTGGCTTTTTCTTTATAACAACTCATCAAAACAATCATTTTCTGCAGGCAACTTTCAAGAGTTTGAGAGTTTTGAAAGAAGCCTCCGCTCACAGCTGCATTACTGCAAGTAAGATGGTGACTTGTTGAGTGTGATGGATTATCTCTCTCAGACATTTGTACATTTGTAGCATGCAAAAGCACTGGTATGGTCCTTTAAGTGCTGATACTATCCTTCTTTCTATTGTAGTTTAGACCACTGAGTGTAAGTATTATTTTCTTTGTCAGGCTGCAGTAAATTCTTGTAGGTGCATTTCTAAAAAAAAAAATGCACTTATCCAAAAGATGAGCAAGTGCTTTTTGGAAATATTTGTTGAAATTTTATTTGTACCAACTGCTGACCTCACAGTGAAGAGACTGCCTGGATAAATGTTCTCAAAAAGAATGTGGGTACATATACAGTATACTGAGGTCAGATTCACATTTTCCTGTAAAGTTGTGTTTTGATGCATGAAAGTGGAAGTGCGATGAGTGTGGAGGGAGTGGAAAGAAGGCAGAAGGAAGTGAGACTATTAAAAGGAAAGCCAGTAGTCATGACACTGTCTGGTGTTCGGGGGGTCGGTCACACTGAAGGGTAGATGAATTGAAACTGTGCAGTGAATCCATTGCATTCACTTGGTTTCTATGCACATTTTAGTTTTCTACCATGAGAAATGCTCAAAAGTGTTTCATCAGCTGTCTAACTGTAACCTCAGTGCAGAAGTAGGCAGAGATATTTATGTCATTTAGCCTAGAAGCTGTTCAGCCAGCATAATGAACATCAGTCCTCAGCTACCAGCTCATAAAACACAGCTGCACTTGCTCTGCAGATTACTCACACATCACTAGGATACTGTGCAGACTGTTTATCTAGTCTGCTATTTAGGTTTTATGGTATTTCTGTTCTGCTGTGTACTGTAGCAGCAGTATTATGCTGAATGTTATGGATATAAGCTCCCCCAGTGCTACACATTGATTTAAAATTAACTGCAACAATGGATAATAAGTTTAGCTCTACTTTTTTTTGTTGTAAACGTACATTTCTGAAATGCATAATAACATTACTTTGTAAATACTACTGCAAGATTAGAAAGAAACTGTGACGTGAAAATAAAAGCCGGTGTTGGTGGTCCAAGATAATAAAAAGAGTGTTATCTGTTGTAGTCTCTTTAATGGTAGAAAGTACAGGTTAACCCTGGGAAAATTATGTTCATATTGAACAAATCCACACCTACTGATGTACGCAGAGGGCTCCTGCAAAGCAACGCAGGGTCGTCCGCAAAAGAACCAGGGTCAAACTTTTGCTGCAACACTTCGTCACCCAGGAAAAAGGGCAAAAGGTTCAACTTCCTCTGAAAAGCTAAAATATGAGATGATATAAACAGACACATGAAAAGAGGATGTGACCTTTTTCCTTGTAACTGGACCAGTTACATGGTAAACCACCATGCAAGAGCAGTATCTTATTTTATTATTATTACTTTTTTTTAGTAAGAGCAAAGAGAATAGCAGCCATTAACTTTGGTAGCTTTGCTGCAGACACACTTACAGCTTGAACATAAGACACATCTCTAAATCACTCTCTGCCTTAGGTGTTTCTTTGGTTTGCTACATGCATTGAAACAGACATAAAGAGACAGACATGACAATGTATGATTCTCCCTCTCATTTGTACTGCACATGCACACGCTGCCACCTGTGTATGAAGTAGTGGATTACAGTGTCTATACATGGCAACGGTGAACACACACATTCACACCTCAAACCTAACATAACTAGAGACAACTCGGAGCATACCTCCGCCAAGGCTGCACAATCCACTAAAAGTGTGATTTAATAACAAAATAATTAAGAACATTTTCAGCTGCATCTGGATCGGCATCAAAACGCACATCCAGATGTTATTTTTTCTTGTTTAATTCAAATAAGTGCAGTTGTTCATAAAAAAAAGCAAAAATTTTCAAAAGTGAACAGCAGCTGAGGTTGTTGCAGGTTTAAATATCCTCCGTCATATGGATCGTACTTTATTATTATTATTTCTACGCAGATTTATATTTTATGATTTATATAAAATGTACTACATCTGTCAGCTGTTTATTCTGTACAGTAATACATCAGCTGTTGCACATGAATTTGTCTACATGCAAGAATTCAATTCAACATATATGGAGAACAATGTTTTTTCTTGGATTTTAATTTAGCTTTTCGTTCTCGGAAATTCTTATCTTTCTTTATAATTAGTTAGAAATTATATAGTTAGTTCTAGAAAACATCATTGGAAATTATTTGTATATTTCTTGCCTCCAGGAACACATTAAATATTGAAAAACATTATTTATTGAAGTATTCATATGTAACTGTTTTTATTAGATCATATATTATATTTCATTTTTGTATTGTAATGTAATGTAATAACAGCAATATGTAATGTTCAATTCAATTCAATTCAGTTTTATTTATATAGCGCCATATCATAACAAAGTTATCTCAGGGCACTTTTTCGAGTAGAGCAGGTCTAGACCGACTCTTTATATTTACAGAGACCCAACAGTTCCCACCATGAGCAAGCACTGTGCGACAGTGGCAAGGAAAAACTCCCTTTTAACAGGTAGAAACCTCGAGCAGAACCAGGCTCAGGGTGGGCGGTCATCTGCCTCGACCGGTTGGGTTGAAGGGGGGGGGGGGGGAGCAGGAGGAAAGAGAACATACAGCAGCACAGTACAGTTCTACATAGAGATGCAACGCAACGGCCGCGGCAATGGCATGGATGTCAACACCAACAGAAACAATATTAGGAGCAACATTACAGCAGCAATACTAATAATAATAGCAACAGCAACTGCAGCAGCGGGTGCAGAGGAGGAGCACGGGGGCAGCAGGTGGCCGCAGCCATAGATCCAGACCCTACAGCTCCGGAGGCAGAAACACCTGCAGAAAGCAACAGAAGGAGAGAGAAAGGGGAGAGAAAGCACACAACTACAGGAAGAAGTTGAATTAAGTAACAAGCATTGATGGGATATGAGGGCGTACAGATGGAGAGGAAGAGGAGGAGAGAGGAGCTCAGTGCATCATGGAAGTCTCCGGCAGTCTAGGCCTATAGCAGCATAACTAAGGGGGCTCAGGGTCACCTGAGTCAGCCCTACTATAAGCTTTATCAAAGAGGAAAGTCTTAAGCCTACTCTTAAATGTGAGAGGTTGTCTGCCTCCCGTACACAAACTGGGATCTGGTTCCACAGGAGAGGAGCTTGATAGCTGAAGGCTCTGGCTCCCATTCTACTTTTAGAGACTCTAGGAACCACAGGGAACCCTGCATTCTGGGAGCGCAGTGCTCTAGTGGGGTAATAGGGTACTATGAGCTCTTTAAGATATGATGGTGCCTGACCATTTAGGGCTTTGAAGGTGAGGAGAAGGATTTTAAATTCTGTTCTGGATTTTACAGGGAGCCAGTGTAGAGAAGCTAATATTGGAGAGATATGATCTCTTTTTCTGGTTCTTGTCAGTAAACGTGCCGCAGTTCATGTCCAACTGGAATTTATAAATATTCAAGACATCATTAGATCAGAGAAGTTCATCACAAAGTGCAACAGTCAGCCTGTAATAACTTTCACAAACCTCATCAAACCATCATTCATTATTGATTATTTTAAAAGTGAGACACTTGACGTACAGCATAGAAAAAAATGGTTTCATTAAAAACTAAAAATGTGTGTTAAACAAATGTTCAGAGCAAATCTCTTAGAGACCAGCTCAATCTTCCTTCTTTACAGACGATTCAAGGCGCCCACGTAACACACTCACAATCTCAATAAATTACAAAACGAGGATTAAAGTGATTGAAGTTAAAATTTCACATTGTTCACATTGACCTTTATAAAGGTGTAGTTTCATCATTTTGTGTTGCAGTGACAGTGAAGTGTCAATGCAGAAGTACAACAGTAAAATAAACATTTTAAGACATTTAAAGTAAAAAAAATAAGTTCAGATCCTTCAGATAAAGTGAAACTGAAACGAATGAGCCCTGGCTGTCACTCATTAACAGTATTTGATTTACTGCCACGCACACACACACACAGAAACTTGATTAATAGAATTAAAATAAGATAAAGATAGATTGTTTTAAATCTCACAGACAGTACATGGTTGTTTCAAAGTGCTAAAAACAGGCTTCGGCTGTGTTTCTTTGTTTACACCAGAGTCCCACTGTTGCAGCTTCTGCTGCGCAGACTTGGAAACAAGAAGTCGTCGCTGTCATCGACTTCATCATCCTTGACCTGCAGGGAATTCAGATGATTAGTACACATCAATGCTACACTACCACACCCAGAACAAGAACCTTGTACTCATGTTCTTGCCAACAATATTTCCAGTCTAACCGTAATATTAGAAGGGTGGGGTCTGACACACTGCGCTGCAATCACACCTTTATCTTAGATGTTATTCACAGTTTACGTCTGTGTGGCTGACAAGTTAACTGGCCCTTCCTAAATAGCTTTCCTCCCTCTCATTGTTCTTTAAAAACACAACACAAAAACCTTGACATATAAATACTGAGGGTGTCACTGAGGAAATATTTCTAATAAAGGGGGTGTGGGGGTGGGGGGGTGGGGGTTGTGCAGTGTGTTCAGAGCCTGTACTTAATCACTGAATCACAGCGCTGAGGCCATCTGAGAGCTGATGTGTCCATTTGATTTGCTGAATCAGATTTATTATTATCTTATATCTATCTGCAGCAGTAGTCTGGGGTGAAAATGAATACCCTCCTCGCCCCTTTTTCATCTCCTATTGACAATATTTAAAGTAAAATCTGTACTTTCACATAAATTGATTTCGTGCTTATCACACCCCAAGACTGAGACCCAAGTGCAAGGATCACTCCAGGCAAAGTTCCCAACTGAAAGCCTTTACTGGCAAACAATAGCAGAATGTTCATAATCACGGTACAATTAGGGAGAAGGCAAAAACAGGTCAAAAAGGCAAGCAAAGTTCCAAACCGATAGCGTAGGTAATCCGATCCGACGTGGGGCAGGCAGAGGCAAAAGTCCGACAAACGAGTCCAAACCAACAAAAGGCTAAACATGAAAGTACGCTGGAAAGCTTGACCGGTGGGTACAAAGACAATCTGGCAACTAGACAGGGGAATGACTGAGCTAAATACACAGGCAGACTGATGAAGAACAGGTGGGTAATGGAACACAGCTGAGCTTAATCAATACTGGCGGGAAAAGCACAATGACAGGTAAGTAAATCATAACCTAGTGAGCAGTGAATAGTCCTTTCAAAATAAAACTGGAGATAACAAGGGACTAGATGGAGCGTGACAGTGCTTAACTACTTTTAGAAAGTGGTTGTCAGTCAGTGCTGTCATCATCTTGAATTTCACTTTGTGTTTTATTTCTTCTGTATATTGTATTTTGGTTATGACTGAGGACCCTACGTATAATGCAACATGGGGACAACCCAATGCAATTCTGGGCACAGTCGGAGTAAAGTTAACAGGTGTGACTGTCTCTGTCTAGATACAAGGTGGTGGACTGTGTAAACACCAGGGACAAGGACGGAAAGAAGTCCAAGACTTTACTGTTATATTATATTATTATGTTGTCAATAAACCAAACCAAACAACATTGAGAGAAACGCAGTGAAATCTTTGGTCAGGAATCCAAAACGGTCGTCCTAGATCGCACTGTCCACTGACAGCCAGTTTAGAGTTTTGCTAAAAAACAGCCTGCATCAAAATCTGACAGTTCTTCACAGTGTAATTGCTGCTATGATCCATATCTACAAACAAACCAAACAGGACACTGGTTGAACTGACACTGAATACA
Organism: Macquaria ambigua; assembly: GCA_008360985.2. NCBI lineage: Eukaryota > Metazoa > Chordata > Actinopteri > Centrarchiformes > Percichthyidae > Macquaria > Macquaria ambigua. Next base: position 14,850 of record VMKM01001490.1, on the reverse strand, counting down.
CTGGCTGACGCAACACTGCATGTGCCACTTTTTAATAAAGTAAATACAACTATGTCCAAAGCTTGATTTTTGTTTCACTTGCAACCATCTGGATTATGCCAGTTGATGGCATATCTCTGCATATTTTTTATTTATTTTTATATTTTAGTCACTGGGTATTTCTACACAATCTGACATCCCTCAAAAAAACATAATGTATTGTACACTCTGCAACCAACATTTACATTACACCCATCTGACGGGGTGTGACTTTCAATGAACCTGCGTGTGTGTTTGCCTTTATTCAAATAACAGAAGGCTGCTGTGTCTTGAGTGGGATACAGAGGCAGTAGTACCATCAACAGTAACAGTGGTGATAATATGCTAGCAGTAGCAGCACCAGTGACTGTGGTAGTAGTAGAAATAGTAGTAGTAGTTGTATCAGTAGTTATAGTAGTAGTACATCAGTAGTGATAGCAGCAGTAGTAGCTGCAGCAGTAGTAGTAACAATAGTGGTATAGCAGTTGATTGTACCTCTTCCTCTTCCTGTTGTTGTTGCTGTTTTTGTTTTTCAGACATGGACTCTGTATCGAGAAAGGCCACATAATGGATCAGGGTGCATATTCTAAAAAGAAACACAGAACAAGGAAGTAACAGTTAAAAGGGAATATCTGGTCCGATCAATCTACACCTGGAACATCAAACTCAGCTATGAAAAAGTCTCTCCTTTGATTTGATACGACAGGTGACTGGTTACCTGTGGTACAGCATGGCTAGGAACTGGATGAATACCAGCAAGGCGAAGGCCAGGATGAACATGAAGCCCAGCGGGTCGATGTACAGGTACTCTCCAGTGTAGTGCAGGTTGATGTCGACCTTTGGCACCTGGATGAAGATGGTCGTCTCTAAGAGCTGCAGAGCGAAAGTCGCTATGAGCCAGAAGGCGTTGCAAATGAAGTAGAAGAAGGTAACCTGCGCACGAGGAGAGAGAAAAAAAAATGATTCATTTTATTATAATTTTACATTGTTTTATTTTATTTGACGACATTAAAACACATTATGCAGAAACAGCAACATCATAGGGTTTCACAAACGTGTGATTTAATTCACCACTCCAACACATAGTTACCTTGTTTCTCAACTCCTTGAGTTTGTCAGCCATTTTTTTCTGCTTCTTTTTGTTCTCAGGCAGAGGCTCCAGGTATTTGGTTGTCAGCTCTCTGAAGAACTGTTCCTCATCCTGCAGAGAAATACAATAAACTGTTACACTTCATGTGTATATCATGCTGCTTAAAAGTCAAGGTAGGGCTGGAAAAAAATATACAGTTGCCATATTTAAAGGTGCATGCCGAAATATTATATGGATATATTTGCATACTAAAACACAGCAAATAAGCACAGTAACTGCCCAAATATCTTTATAACTTTACACTTTTTTTTGAAAAAATATACCTAATTATATTATATTTTCATTTGACATAATTATAATATAAGATAATGTTGTGTTTGGCCTGTTTGCAGAGCTGGATTAAATATCACCTGATTTAAAACATTACATTTGGCCTGATATCTCTGACCCTGATTATCAATCAACAGAAAGTGAATTTCTTGCCAATATGGCTGCTGGGTTATGACAAATTTTCATCACAATCAAAGCGACAGACTGAGGGACGGACAGAGGCGATCACACACCATCTTTAGCTTTGGTAATAAAGAGACACGGGACAGTTATGATGCAAATATGACTCAGAGGAAGACAAGAACCTGGTCGAGTGTATCCTCCCGCAGCCGCATGTCATCAGACAAACTCTGCAGCTGTGTGACCCAACCTTGAGAAAAGAGCAAGGCAGGAGAACATTACACAACATGAAAGTGTGTGAATCATCAATTTTTGCTAAATTCCCTCATATTAGGACTTACACTGGTTAGGGCAGGTGAAAGCAGGCTCCCCTTGTCTGAAACAAAATAAAAAGTTAACAACAAACCAGTTTATTCATCATTCAGTCAATGTATCCACCTACTGAACCATCATACACTTCATACTGTTAACAAATCAGAGACTTTCTCTCGTTATGTTTGATGTTAATGTTAATTCAAATATATATATTTTGCACTGAAAATTTGCCAAATGACAGTGTGAATGTCCACTAGTTAAAATTAGCAGCCGTGAAACCTTTACTATACACATTACCAACCCTCCAATCAATGTTCCACCTTCAGGTCTCACCTCTGCTCCTCCTCAGGCTGTCTCACATCCTCCACAATAGTGTTCTGGGGTCGAGGTTCAGGCTCTGCTGCCTGCACGGTCAGGTCCTCCAGGCCGACAACGAGCTCTTCTGCACTGCCCCTCCGTTTTCTGCAGCATTTGGACCGCGTGAAGAACCGTGCGAACGTGCCTTTGGCTGCAAGAGTAATGATCGGTTTCAGCTCAACTCAAACATAAAATGGAGCAGCATTGTGTAACTGATTAAACGTATTATTAGTAGGGAAAGGCTCCTATTGCGTTTGCATGCAATAGTGCAACCATGTAATTTCAAAAAAGTAATGGTCATTTTTTTGCCTGTTATGGAACAACCAATCCCCAACAACTTAGAGGCAGAATGAGTAGGTTTGTATACATTAAAAATTGGCCCCTCCTCCCCTGGCTCGTTTCCTCTGCGCTGTGTCCGCCATTTTCATATGTTCCTCTTGGATGGGCACTTACGATCTGGCACCTGGTTGCTACGTTTTTTTATAGAGTTCCGTCCACACACTGCGCACAGTTATTGGCTGGAGGCTATACACCCACTGCCCAAAGGTTGACAACCAGAAACGACCCGAACACAGCAAAATACGAAAATACAGGCAGACGGCCTCTGAGGGTCTCTGCAGATACAGACACCGCCACACACTTCTAGCGGGTCATAAGTGATGAGAGGGATTATTTTTGTATCACGCATTTTCCCCAAACATGAAAAAAAGTTTCTGGATTAATAATTATTAGTAAATGGTCCAGTGTGGCTCAACATGTAAAATGTGTAAATAACTGTCTGTAAAACCACAAACATTAGGGGCTTCTTATCATTCTCCAAATGTATACATGCAGAATAATCTATTATCCATTTTTCAAGTTTCAACTAGTATCTACCTTTCTGGCCTTGGGTTTCTGGTGGGGCGGCTGCAGGTTTGGCAGCTCCGGCAGCAGGCGCTGTCTCTCTGGTGCCCCAGGACACGTTGTTCATGTTGACCATGGAGTAAATAGCCAGCAGCAGGTAGGAGCTGGGGATGCAGATGATGTAAAGCAAGCCGAAGCCCAGCAGGCCAACCTCCTGAGGATGCATGAGTGCAGTGACAAAGTAAAAGCAGGCAAGGGCGATGATGAAGATGCTGCTGGGAGTCATGATGGTTTTGTCCTTCACCATGTTGCCTGGTGGAGGATGAACAGATGGAGAATGAGACTTAGAAGCCAGAGACCTTTCAATCTTAACAGGCTTTATTGACTGTCGAGTTTGTGTCTAACATACCGATGATGGTAAGTGCTGATATCATCATGAGGAAGGCGTACAGAATGCTCAAGACTGCTGCAATAACAATCTGAGTGTCGGACTTGATCTTGAAGCTGATACCGAGGAAGATAGCAGGAGGTATCACAGACAGGGCCAGAGCAGCGTTGGGGTGGATGTCAAGCAACAAGGTCAAACTGCCTGAATGGTGGACAGGAAGCAAACACACAGTTATGTCACCACCACCTAATTTACTAAACCATATCCTTATTCATTAGCATTAACTTTTTACAACCTGACCTGAGCGATAAATGCTGGGATTTCCTTACATCATACTGGAAATGAAATGATCCATTCAGATATCTATGGGTCAAAATGTCTTCAGCCATTTAATAATGAACTGATCTGAACTTTGCTTGATAACCAAATAAACCTTTAAACAGGATATTCAGTAGATTGAATGCCCAGTGGACACTGGTTGATATAACAAGCACCTGTTCTGGAAGTTGATTTTATTCTGTGGTAAATACTTAAAATAAGATAATAATGTACATGAAAAAAAAATGTTTTTGCATAAAATTAAGAATTGCACGATCCACAATTAAGCTCCAATGCATAAATTTGACACATGTCACACAGTAAAACAGTAAAAGCTTTTCCTTTTTCCCACTGTGGTCCTGCTAAGCTTTTTTTTTTTATTTGGCAGAAAAATAACATTAACCCAAAAACGAGCCTGACCTGCAATCATGAGGATGACGGTGGAAGGTGCCAGTATGGATGTGATCATGCTGAAGAGCTGGTAGAGCATGTAGGGTTTGGAAATGGACGGGTTCTTCTTGGAAATCAGGGTACTAGAACCCAGCAAGTCCACAATGTTGCCCATGGTGGACGGCCCCCATCGACGACGCTGAAAATGGCAAGTAGACATTATCAAGAATTATACGGTAAAATGTTCAGATATTAGACATGATGGTCACATTGTTAAAGTATTCCTGTATTCCTGCAGCCTGCTATAGTGTCAGTTGAAGAACCAGCATGTTTCTGGTTAAGTAAATGTAGACTCAAGCCAGTAAACCATGGCATTATGGAGACTAACTGGAAAAATCCTACAGTATGTGTAGAGTAAGTTCCTGAACTAACCCGATCTGAAAAACTGTTACTTTTTGCACAAGAACAAAACTATTAATATTATTTGTGTCTCCAGAGTCACTCTTCCTATAAAAAAAAAGTGTAATCACTATGGATGGGACAAAAACCCATACAAGTTGGCTATATATCTCGATATCAGTGTCATTTTCACGTAAACTGACAGCAAACACATGAGAGAATCTGCTTTATGCCACGTAGATGTGAAATGGATGCACATTTATCATGGTGGACGGTGGGGGAAGCAGTGTTTTGCTACAGTGATGTTTTCTTTCTTACGTCACTTCAGTAACCATGTAAGATATATAATAACATATTTTTTAAGTAAGTACATATCTTCTACATCTTATTTCACAATGCCATAATTATCAAGACAATACCAGGATTATTTTGTGTTAGATAATTGTACTTTGCCTTTTTTATACGGATACATACCTGGTAATTATCTCAATAATGATTGTGACTCTGCACAATAGAGTTAAGTTTTTTTCAGAAACCAGAACTGGCAAGGCACTCTAACAAATCTGTATCTGGTCCAAAGAGTGTTGCAAGAACAACATCATTATATCTGTCACATGCAGGCAACACGTGCTGATCAGTGTTCTCCTGAGGAGCTGTACATCTACAGTAGCAGGCCCAGAGCTAGCATTGCACAGTGCCGAAAAAAATTACATCCGAATTACAAAAGGTTTCGAGTGGCTCCTGTAATCACCTGGTTGTAAAACTCTTTAAACTCCTCCGGGGCGTTGGTGTAGGCATCGGAGGCTGCATTGTACTCCACTCTCCATCCCTGCTTCAGCAGCAGAGTACACAGCCAGCGGTCCTCACCTGCAGGGACGAGATGGTCAGGCAGAAATCAAGAGAGTGACAGAATTTAAAAACATTTAGCAACTGAAATCAAGTCGATTGCTCTTCATTGATCACTCATTCCTGCGAGCATACAAAGAACAGTAGACAGGAGGTGCTAAATATTTAGCATAAATATTTGTGCTTAGTGTCTGTCATCTGTTTCTTATAAAGTTTCTTCCTTTCTGAACCAATATCAGAGCACTTACTGCAGCTTGGTTTGACCTACAGACACCGCTGAGAGTTAATTGATAGTTAAAGGTTTTCAGTTGGTATGCAAACGATTGTGCTAACACCTGACATGCAGTAACAGCCTCTGGCAGTGGAGATACTGCACAGTATAGTTGGCAACAGTACAACTTGTTCCATGTACAATTCACTTAAACATGCTTCATTTCTGTTCTTTTATTTGATGGCCAGTTGATCATTTCTGCACCACATCTGGTCAATTTTGAATGAAGGTAATGTCAGCTTGTTACCTGTCAGTGTTAGCTTCTTAATTCTTCTAATTTTGCAGCTGATTAACCTACCTAGCAGCTAGTTAGCTAGCTAACAGCCTGTAATCAGCAGTTTGTTCAGGTTAACTAACTTTTATTTATCTGTTATCTGTTGTTGTGGTCTGACTTTTATATTTATACATAATTTGTGCACAGTCAGCTCTAGAGATAGACCATAATAGACCCTTTTCACGGCAGATATTTTGACTTATCAAAGCAGGAAAAGCACAACATTAACAATGGCTCTATTCCATTAAATGTCCCAGTAAGCCGTGACAGTGAGTGAGCATGCACAACATCAGGGCCATGGAACTGGCTCTCCTAAATGGAATGCAGCAATCATTAATGTTATTAATTCCACCTGAAGTTTTCCTGCTTTGACAAGTCAAAATGTCTGCTGTGAAAAGGGTCCATTAAGCTACAAAGCCTCTATTTTGACTGACTGCTCCTCTGATTTTTTCAGTCACCTTGGTCATACTGGATATGGTGTTGAGCCTTTGAGGCCTTGGTGGTGTATTTTTTCATCACGTTGTCGTGCATCAGCGCCGCCGCCCTGAACAGACTGAAGCAGCCCGGGCTGCACAGCACGCAGCCGAGCACATGCTCTGCAGTCTTTTGAAGCCAGTGGCCCACTGCGTATTCAAACTTCTGGTACCACACCATGGGACCTGCCAAGGAAACACAGAACTGTTACTACATGAACTGTGTGCTGTGCATTCGTCTGTGACAGTTTCTTTGATTTGCAATGTGTTGATTGTCTTGAGCTACAGGGATGGAGTGGATGGAGGATGAAAGTCAATAATTGCACTTTTTTAATCATTAATTTTACTTTTATCTACTTGCATATTTTAAATCACATTCAGTGGTCTGGTATTGTAATACATGAATTAAGTTTGGACATAGGTTCATTCATTTAAATACTCTGTTTAACCCAGACAACATAAACCCTTCCTACATGCAAGAGGACCATTATACGCTGTGATGCCAATAACGTCTGACTTGGCTTTATTGATTAACCGCGTTTCATCCAGTTCTCCCCTGTTTCCTGTACCTGTTCTGTTATAGTATTAGACCAACCTGATCCAGTGGGGTGAATCCTGCCACATGCTGCCCCGACAAGCGGGTACATTTTCAGACGATCGATGAGCAACATCACAGCAGCCGGCTGGAAGTCTGTGTCCCCGTCTAAAGCCAGGATGTAGGTGTTGTGCTTCTCTTTCTGGAGAAACAGGCACAGTTTTAGCTACTTTTCATACAGAAATATACAGTAGGAATGTATGTTTGTGCGTATGTGTGTGCATGCATGTGTTTTCTCTCATCTCACCTGAAGCTCTCTTTTTAGCTCATCCTCGTCCTCTCCTTTCTCCCACCTTTTGAAATACTTGGTCGCAACTTTCCAGCCCAGCAGATAGTACAAGTACATGACCTGGAAAATGTCAAATACTATTAGGCACTCTGATAGCAACCCTATCTCCTAAAAAATACATTAATATACTACTAGTTTGTGATAGTTCTGATTAAACTTGGCCGAAAACAGGTTTATGTTGCATATGGATGGATGAAATGTTTGAAATCAAATTATGTCACTGCAAAGGTGGAGAACGCAGTATTCATTTTCATTTGATTAATAAGAATATTGATCATTAAAAACATAATGTTCAGACAAGTAAAGACCTCAAGATGGAATCCACCAAGTAATACTATCAAAAGCAATTAAATGTTCTTGGAAAAAGCTTACTTTGCTCACTGGCAATAAAGGCACAGGCAATTATCTTAGTTAGCTACAAAATGTTTGAAACTGGATAGAAATCAAACTGCATCATTGTTCCCACCTGAGACCATCTCTTCTTGTGGCGGATGAGTTGCTTGTCCTTGAAGTGAACCACCAGACTGTTTCCATGAGGCATGGTGACCACCACACGCCCTCCGTACGGAGTCCTCACGATCGTCTGATCAGGGACCTGCTGCTGCTTTTTGAAGAGGTCTTTATCGATGTTCACAAAGATACTGAGGACAGAGGATGAAAGATAGTTCAGCTTCATTTAAAGTGATAATCTCTAGAGATCACTTGGCAGTCAAGCTGTGAGATGTCTCATTCCTTTAATTTTTCTATAAATCAAGCTGGAGTTTTTACCTGTAAACTTCACTGAGAATTTCCACAAGCGCCTCTGCATATTCGTTGACCTGACGCCCCTGACTGCCGGGAACATCTCTGAAGGCGTCGTCGAAGTAGATATGGCCTTCGAAAGTCACATCACTTGTTTCTTGTTCTTTCTTCCTCGGCCTGTACTTGTCCAGTCTGGGGAGTTACAAGAATCACATAAAGCTACTGTGATGAAGATGATTGAGGAAAGTTCTCTGGACAGCCATGCTTTTGTACCTTCTGTATATCTGGATAGCAAGTTTTAAACTCCCAAGACAGCAAACACCCTTAAGTGCCCTTGAGCACAAAACCAAGTTTACACTTCCTCTACAGTTACCTCCACAGGTGACCACAGCGATCAAAAGCATGGGGATAATAATGAAGCCACAGGCAGCCTGTGGCAGTTTAGGTTTAGTTCTTCTAATGATATGTATTGGCTGATTTCAGACTTAAAACCTTGCCTACCTTCATGCACGTCAATGTGATTACAACCAAACTACTCACTTAAAATTTAAGTAAGGATGTAAAGGAATTTCTTTTGCTGAAAGTGGTAAAAAAAATGGCCAGGTACAGGTAATTTACTGCCCATAGCATGTTTCTGTAGGCACTCACAGGCAAACGATGTGAAACTTACCGAAATATTGAAATAATTATCTTCATCATCTCGTCGTAGGTTTCATGCCACAAGGTCGCACAAAGGAACACTTTCACCGGGTCTAGTGGTCTGAATCTGGAAATGACGAGATTCGCATTTTTGAGAAATAGGTTTTACATTAAAAATCTGACAATAATCCCACATACACACATTAATCCTGACCTCACACTACCATAAACCTCTGCACTGCAGTACATAACTCATCTTAACTCTTTCACTTATACAAACCTATTTTAATTGGCTTAATCGAGTATCTTTTAAAGGATATTTTGGACACACTGTTTGTGCACCTGTTGAATTTTTTGCTGATTCATACAATTAGAATTTTAGACACAGTGATACCTGACAGGTTTTATAGTAACATCCACTGTGTGATTTTGTTGGCAGGAGGCCTTGAAATTATTAGGTTGAATGCTAATTATGAAGCTTCATGGAATTTTTTTTTTCAGCCTTTGTCTAAAGGCCAAGGTGATATTTATGTTAAATTAGTGGTTATCAATGTGTGTTATGTGCCCTCAAAGCTACCCAGGTGTGCAATTAAAATAAAAAAATAAATAAAATTAGAGATTATAGATGTGTATCACGTGTTTCACCCATAAAATAAGTGAGACTGCATTTGTAGATATAGACGGCAAAATGCAGTGCACTATGAGTCCCCGGATGGTGTACACAAAACGGCCAGAAAGTTGAGTGTGGAACGCTGCACACTCCTCACCCTCAACGGTCGCCATCTTGGCTACGTAGCGGAAGGGGAGGACCACCAACGTATGACAATGGCGGCCGCAGTTGCGATTGTTACGGCTAAAAGTAAAAGCACGTTCATATTTTATTCATTTTTAATATAATTGAATTGAAGTCAAGTGAGCAAACAAGCTGGCAGATATTTCGGCGTGTGGCAATCGCGGTAAATGTTGTCGATAATGCTCCACCCGGCTGCAATCCGCCATTAAAAAGAAGAAGAAGACGCGGTTGAAGCTTGCAATCGTCATTTCCGGTAAGCGCACAACAGCAGTATTCGATTTGAGACAACACTACCCTGTCAAAATGAACGCACTACACAAGTCAGTACATAGTGTACACAGTATACTGCATGTAAGTGTACTAACGGAAGTATCCGAATTAAGACACAGCAAATGACTTAAACAACCCAACCTGCATGCCAAGCATCATACACAACTTCATGTCTGTACCACAGCTTAATGGTATCTTTCTACACATTTGGAATCATTTTTGAATCCAGTCATCTTTAATTAATCCCAGTCTAACTAACCAAAACCATAAACCTAAACTAATTGCACCATAAATAATAACTCGAAAAACTCAAACCTCACTTTGTAGGGTATTCCTGATCTTCCCTACACACGCACACACACACCTACACACACACACACACACACACACACACACACACACACACACACACACTTACTGCTTCGGCCTGTCAGTCGTCTGGATGTCAAATCGAGTGTTTAGAAGCAGTGACTGCTCTAAAAATCCTCCCTCATACAGCCTCCTGATGAACAGGTCCTGAGTCCTCTGGATGCGATACAGACTGAGGTGCCAGAGGTGGATCGTGGCCAACACAAAACCGAGCCACCAGGACACAGCTGAACCTGAGGAAAGACGAATGAAAGGATTAAAGGAACACTCCACCCTTAAATCTTCTCTTGCTGAATTGAAATCTGTGTCAGTCAGAGTCATTTATGACACAATAAAGTGCTGAAATTTAGTTTTTTTCCTGTGAAGCCACTTTCCTTAAACTTGCCACACCAGTTTCTGTTTCACTTAGTTATTCCATACATTCCCCATAATACCTTACCACAAGAGAATAGGTTAAAACTGCTTTCAGCTCAAAGTTTTACATAAAGATGGTGACCAACAGTGCTCACAAAGAATGTATCTGCTACCAAATGTCACTGGAAATATCACAGTGAGACATCTTGCAAGTTAGATCACCAAAAGACGATTTTTGAAGGGACAAATGTTTAAGGTCGGCATTGTTTCTTTTCAAAAAGTGGCACTTACAATTGCCTAAACACATGGTGGCCTAAATAGCTTGCATCGAACCCCCCACAACTTATCATACATGCAATTTAAGTGAATGAAAACATGTTGTAAAACTTGTGATAAAAATCGTCCTGAGTTATCTCTTGATGTATGGTGTCACACTGCAGCTCTACTTTATTACCTGTCAGTATGCCAATGTCAGTTATCTTGGACATGTCCAGGAAGCACAGAGTGTGTGTAACATCCAAAACCAGATGTGGGAACACACTGCTGTTCAAGCTGTGGTTTCTTCCATCTACAACTGCATGGCAGTAGCCTGTGAAGTTGATGCTTGCAGTCCCGTTCAGACTTATTCTGTAGTTGTGATAGTAAACGATAACGGGGATGATGAGCAGAGCCATGACAGCCAGAGAGGCCAGGTACAGAGGCAGGATGAAGCATCGTCGCAGGGCGTGCATCTTGCAGGCCGCAACAGCAAACCAGTGGCAGAGTGCAGAGGAGATCAGCTGGACCCCAGCGATGATGGCTATAATTTTCGTCTCACCCTTCGGGATGGAGGTCAGCACGTTCCAGTCCATTTTGGACAGAGGGACGTAGGCTCCGAGCACAGCGGCGGTCACTGCGATCCTGAGCAGGCTGGAGAGGATGTGCAGCACATTCTGGCACTTTCTCATGTCTCTGCAAAGCTCTTTGAGGACGACGGAGCTGCTGTTCTCGCTGATTCGTCTGAAGTAGCTCTCCCACCAGTTGAAAGACACCAAGAAGGACCCACCAACAGCCAGACCCACCCAAATGGCCATCTTGGTATCAGTAGGATTTTTCATAATGTATAAGACGAGGAACAGGACATAACCGAGCAAAATGAGGATGAAGGCGGTGATGGATGGCACCAGAAAACGGTTCCTTTCCTTGGCAGTGCACTGAGTGACCACCTGTAGGAGCGCAGAGAGGACGGCCACACCGTTCAGTATCGTCACGTTGGTCACGATGTCCAAGTGTGGCATCGCCACGATCGTGAGAAGTGCTGCACCCACAGACACCACGAACTCGAGGAACAGAACCTGAAGAAGAAGCGGAAATGGAAAATTGATAATACATTGAAGAAAAAAGTTTGAGTTACTCATCTTATAAGAGATTTTCTAGGCGTACATTTTCTCTGTACACATCAGTTCAGCTTTACATTAAAATTGTTACACTAACTTCCAAAACATAAACATAAAGACAGGCAATATTTGGACTGTCCTGGTTTGCAACATTATATTATATAATATTAATATAAAAAAATATCAAATAGGACCCAAAGGACTTCATGACTGTTAATCTTTGAAAATCTGTTGTTTATGGGGTTTTTTGGTTTGTATCACTCTATTTATTGAAAACTGAACCTTCCATTTCACCATATTCACCATGTTGCAGTTTTCTACCAGCCAAAGTCCATCTATAACTACTTTTTATTAAAAGACTTCCCGGTAAGTGCACTGAAAGTAAAGACGCATTTCAAGTGGCAGTTTGGCATTTAACTAAAACTATATTTCATCTGCAAAGTCTGACTCATGGTATTGGTATGACCCAGACTGTATCAGTACCCGTTGAGGTCTTGCTTGACAGGTTTGACATGGCGAACACCACAAATTATGTAAACTGCGTAAGAGAAGTAAGGATTGAGTGTCAAGTCTGAATTGCCTACACGCAGTGAAAATAGGGGAAAGGCAATCTATTCACACTAGCATGCACGTCCTGCAAGGCATCAATCAAAGAGGAGGGACAGTTAAGGCATCCTGTTTCTCACCAGTGCCACAGTCTTTTTGGCCGGCAGCTTTGAGGATTTGTAACACGCCTTCCAGATGCTCTTTTGTAAGAGAAGCACACTGGAGGCGACGAGAGAGCAGCCGATACACAGCAGAGCGACGGGCTTCTGCTCAGCTGGGAGGGTCTTGGTTCCTTCATTGGACAAAGTGATGAGGAGGAGGAAGGACGCCTGGAACAGAGAACAAAGTCGAGGCAAGACAGGAAGATTTAAGTGCTTCACACAATCAGAAAGGGAGTTGCAGAGGATCAATACAAATTACTTTTAAGCTTTTTCTGAAGTACTCCTAAAATGTTTAAGATGAAATAACTTATATTTAAAATAAACAGTTAACTTTTACCACGATCCACCTGTGAATTCATGAGATCAGCATACAGAATTCCACCAAAATAAATCCAATAATAATGGCTTATTTGTAAATGAAGTTTAGATATTAATGTCCCTGTAAAATAGCTGCAGGTTTCCCTCAGAAAACAGCTTTATTTTGTCATCTAATTAATTTATGCTGTTAAAATAGATAGATAAATATAATTTGGACAAACTTGAAAGTGCTGATCACAATCCCACTAAAAACTGAAATTAAATTTACATTAAAATCCCCATGCAAGACCAATAATTGATTTAATATTTGTAACTGAAAGTGTACATATATGTTTATATAGAACAAACCTTGCTACACAGAGCCAATCCAAATACAATCACAGCAACTACACACAGAGAGAAGATCTTTAGTAGTTTGATCATTTTCCATGGCGTCTGTTCGTCTTCAATGACGGGGAGCTCTCGACAGGTGTCCCACGGCCTCCTGGTTAAAGACACCAAAATGTCAAACTCTGAGGTGACTGTAGGCAGAAAATTATATTTTTATATTGGTAGGAAGTGATGAGGTTGGTATAAACTATGTAACATGTTAGTTAGAGAGAGAACTAGCCGCATGTTTGTAGGAAGATAACCTGTTGGGTAAGTAGAAAGGTAAGAAGCAGGATTGGTAAGTAGGTATATTAGTGGGTAGAGTAAAAGAAAGTTACACAGAGAGAAATCTCCACAGGTAGATAGATAATAACATACGTTTTAAGAAATTACTAAATTAGTTAAAAATCATTACAAAAAAGAAATGTATAAAATGTACAAAAGGCTGTGTAAATATAATAAATACATGTATAAGTTGCCTTATTTTTATACATTTATATTTCTGAACATTTATTTCTTTATCTATCTCATATTATATATATATATATATATATATATATATATAGAGAGAGAGAGAGAGAGAGAGAGAGAGACTTTTTCCCATACCAGTTCTGTTTTGTTGTTTTTATTTGATGCAGCTCTGTTTGTCCCTAAAGGATAACTAATACTGCACTTTAAAGTTTAAACATGACTGCGAATGAAACATCAAAAACATCAAAAATTGAAAAATTGATTTGTGCACTTTTTCAGATGGATTTATTTTTGACTTAATCCACTTACTGAAAAATAATGAAATATTTTCAAATTTTCTGCAAGAAGAAAAGTTTAAACATATTTTCTCTTAATGAAATATCACTAAAAGTCATACTTTATAAGGAACCAACAAACGGATGGTCAGTGCTTTTACTTAACTCGTCTCTAAATAATTGATTCCTCCTTTGAATATTCACTAATATATAATTTATATTAGCAATAATAGATCATAGAATAGAATAGAATCAAAATAAAATAATAGAGATGTGTCAGTTTTTCAATTAAAAAAAGTGTCTACTCACTTGGGCAAGCTCCTGTCTTCATCCATGTTTCTGGCTTCTGTGTTCACCTTGCTGTGCTGCAGCTACAACAATAACAAAGTACTTAACATGATGTATTTCATCCCCATCCAGATGTCATCGTCATGACAGCGGAAACACAATCACGTTCAGCCCGTCATTAAATGGCAACACCCAAAACGTATGTGTTGCTGCAGGTGAAGAGCCAAAAAGGAACCCAAAATGAACTTTTAACCTGGAACTCTGCCTCTCGCCTCTTTCCACAGCTGTTTGGTGATACATTGCAAATCTAATTTTACATTTTCATTGTTTTCATGCAAAATTAAAAAACATTACGTTTATTAAAATGCAAAAAAGTTTGTTTTTTTTACTATTAAATTATGGCTAACAGCATCTTCTCATTATGAAACTGCTTATACCATAATTACTCTGGCCTCAAAGGGTTAACAAGGGAATAAGACAATAAGAGTGATTGTGGTTTTAACCAAGCTGATGAGTCATGTTCATCAGTCGATTAAAACTCACTGTGAAACTGAAACTTTACAT